>CAUYRH010062516.1:0-81268 GCA_963574655.1 Perodicticus potto | reverse complement strand
TTCTTGAGACAATTTTTGAAATGCTCCCAGAATTTCTAATTCCAATTTTTCCTCTATTTTATTGATCTTGTTTGCAATCCAAATTCTGAATTCGATTTCTGACATCTCAGCCATCTGTTTATGCATAGGATCATCAGTTGTGTCTGCCAAATTGTTCCTTGGGGGGGGTGATCTACTGTGGCTGTTCATGTTTCGAGCTTTTCGCTGATTCTGCCCCATATTTATTTTGCACCGTTTGGCTGGATGAGTAGGTAAGGATAAGTTGGGTTGGGGGTTCTAGGAGTAGTGATTGACCAGTCTTTCATTTGCCTGTAAGCTGGGACTGGTGTTTGTACCTTTTCCCCTAGAGTTTTGCCAACCCATACTTTGCTACTGCCTAAGAAACTGGGGGCCTTCTTGATGTTGTGGGGTTAAGTGGCTCTGTCTTATTTTTAGCTGGTCTCTGTCTTACCCTAGAGAATTGGTTACTCTGTACTGGAATATGAGCTGTGGAGAAATACCAGTAGTTAGGTCACCACACCCCTACAACAATTCCACAACAATTGGAAAAGGAAAAAACAAACCTTCCCAGTACCACACACCCAGTGTACAACGTTGGAAAGTCCTCGGGTGATTGGCCCAGTTGTAGAGGACCCAATCAATTGTCCGAGCCAGTACCAACCTCAAATCAAAGAGTTGAAAAGTCTCTGGCAACTACATAGCAGGAGTCTGCTGGCAGCTTTAGTATAACTCACTCCAGGTTTCTGTGAACTCAGGAGGGCCCCCCCAGCCAGTAAATTAGCCTGGGAAGGTTGATGCCTCCTTCCCCGCCTTGCCCCTGTTACACCCAGTCTCTGGTAACCCTGCAGGGCTGTGATCCAGTTCCCTCCAATGAGCAGATGCTCTAGTGGTTTGCACCTGCTTAGGTCACACGGGCTCTGTGGCTCCTCAGCCAGCCCACCAGTATGTTGGTATTGGCAGGGGGGAGGTGAGGCCTGACAACCTGGGTACTTGATAGGGGCTGGGGCGATTCACTCAGTTCCTGCCCTGTCCCTGATTGATGTAAAGTAGATGAAAAAGCTGATAGAACAGAACAGGTTTACAGAATTTCTGCCCTGTGGAAGAGACGCTGGGCTGCTAATAGTCCTGACTCAGTCTGTGAGATTCAGCCCTTTGTCTCAGCTGTCATCCCCTGAGGGCCAGGTGCAGCCAGCCGAACTTTAGGAAAGCTTTCTCAGCGCTGCCGCTTGGTGCCTCAGGGGACCACCTCTCCACTTCGGCCACCTCTTGGCTCACTATTCCTCTCACCGCTCCTGAGCCAGGAAAACAGCACAGACCAGCACAGCCCATGCCCTGTCCACACCCCTCGAGAAAGCATCCAAGAATCTGGACTCTGTGGGGGACAGACCCCCAGACCTCAGGGTGAGAGTGGAGGGGAATGCCGGGAGTTCCAACTTGCAGGTAGAGAATATATGCAGTTTTTATACAGTTTTATGCCTGGCAGAAGAATGCTGTGGCACCCTAGTAGGGGAAGGAGGTCCGGTTTTTAGTGGGTCTCTCCCATGGGGTAGAGTGGGAGGACATCTGAACTCTGCTGGCTTGTTTGTATGGAGGTATGGCATTTAGTGCCAGCTGCTCATATGGGGAAGGGGATTCCTGTCCACTTGGTGATGTGCTCTGTACCTTTTATTTGTATCCTTGGGGTCGCAGGTTGCTCCAGCAGGGATGATGTGTGTTCTTTGACCTTCTCTTTTGGCTCAGTTCCAAACTGTTGGCTTTCTTGCTAAATTTCTGTCCTTTATCTCTCGTTCTGGATGGGAGCATCTGCAGAAAGCTGGCTACAGACGGCCATCTTGGCTCCACCCCCCCCAAGAATGACCAGGATTGTAATTTTTGAAGAATAAGAAAGAAGCCAACTTTACCTCCAAGAAAATGGTGGCTAAAATATTTGACATCTTCTATTTGTCCTGTGGGAAGAAATTCCGATTCATCTACTTCTTGCTTTCCTGTGACTAGTCTGATATCCTGGATGATGATTAAACCAAGGAATAAAGGTCACAAGAGGTCCAGTGGAAAACTATTGGAGGAAACTAAGGGGGACCATGGACTAGGTAAATAGAAAGTCTCTGAACATCATGCACATGGTGACGGAAGTCAATAAGACTTTTTTCTTTGGTTGTTACTAGAAAAAAACATGAATATTAGGCAGGATTTTATGCCTGAGCTTCAAAGTTCCAAACAGAACAATGATAGAATAGCACTGCTGGTGATGAGGTAAACTGAGATAGGAAGAGTTAGTATCTGCAATCTGGTGAAACTAAAAGTTTTGTGCTGGTCTCTTAATGATATGATTAGCTTTGTCAGAGAACAACATGATTGTCGGAGGGAGCTGATGTCAAGGATAGTTCTCAGATTTGCAGAGACCATATCTGTAAATGCTATCATCTAGCACCAGACCTGACTCAAACTTCATTAATCTTCACTAATTAATTTTAATATAAGTTAATATTTAAATCAGTGTAATAGATGCTAAGGAATAAATTCATTGAATTATCTCTAATATTCCCATTAATTAATGAGCCATTAATGATATTGTTCCTCCTTTGTACAACCTCCTTTGCTATCCTCCTTCTCTTGTCGTTTCAATATACAAATCTGTGCATTTTGGATACTCACTATTTAATTTTAAATAAGGTCATATCTCTATTCGATTCTACAGTGCCCTGATATCTTAAAATCATAATAATTGAAGAAACGAAACTTAGAGAATATCTCATAATATCCTTTGAATTTCCAAATGAAGACACAAAAACTCAAAAAGTTAAATATTTTTTTCATAGTCCAATAAAGCTCCTGATGTTCTGATCTCCTAAATGCTAATTCACTGAATCTCAAAATTTGCTTCCTTTTTTACATATTTTCTCTTCCTCAGACCCTACTTAGAACTAAATAGAAAATAGTTTAACAATTTGACAAGTACTACTGTGATTAAAACACACTCTCTAGTGCAAGACTCTTGGATTCTAATTCCAATCACACTTAATTGATGATAAACCTTAGATAACTTACTTCAATTTTTTGCAGAGAGTAGGAAAGAATTTTTATACAAATGAAACTCAATAAACTACCTTGTAGGTGAATATGAATTCCAAATAAATTATTAGAAGAAGAATAGTAAATCTAATTGAGGAAGTTATAGAAAGATTTTTCTTACATGTAAAATTTTATTATTTATTTTTATTTTAGATCAATATAAAGATACATATGATTAGGTTATATTGTTTCCATTTGTTAGGCAAAGTTCAAGTTATAGTTGAGCCCTTCACTCATGAGGCGTGCCATATACCTCTACATTATGAGTGTTAGGGGAGATATACCAAACCTTCTCCTTCCTCCTACCTACTCCCTTCTTCCTCTTCCTTCTCCCGCCAAGCTCCCACCCTTCCCCTTCATGAATTTAATTGTGTGTTTCTCTCTAATTATCAGAGACATGCAAATAAAAACTACCTTGACATATCACCAAACCCCAGTGAAAACGGCAAAGCTGCAGACGCTGGTGTGGATGCAGAGAAAAGGGAACACTTACACTATTGGTGGGATTTCAAACTAATACAGCCTTTTTGAAAAGAAGTATAGAGAATCCTGAAAGAGCTTAAAGGAGAACTCCCATTTTATTCTACAATCCCATTGCTATGTATCTACCTAGAAGAAAAACTTGCTTTACACAATTCCTTATGTGTAAGGAATTTGCACTAGAATGTGTATTGCAAATCAATTCACAATCGCCAAAGGGCAGAAACCACTCAACTGCTCACAAATGGATAAATAAACTATGGTACATGTGAAACATCAAATGCTATTCAGCCATAAAGAAAGATGGAGACTTTATATCTTTTGTGTTTACCTGGTTGGATTTGGAGAACTTCCCCCTAAGTGAAATGCCACAAGAATAGAATAGTCAGAGTCCGCAGTACAAGTAATAATTTAAATGATAGTTAGAGGATGTTTTAGATCAGGAGTTAGAAAATTATTTTTTAATTGTACAGCTCACAAGCTGAGAATCATTTATATACATTTAAATGGTTGGGAAAATAATACTATTTTATGCCATGTAAATATTTATGATATTTGAGTGTCAGTGTTCTCAATAAAATTTTTTGGAAGGCAGACACTCATTTACATATTGTATATAACTGTTTTTAGGCTGCTCAGCAGAATATTTACAGCAGAAACTGGATGGTCCACTGTGCTGGGGTTCTTTAAGACCTGTGCAGCTGGCAGAGAGCAATTGAAGAAAAGTAAAATTAGAAGCAGTGAAAGATAAAGAGACAGGACACATAGGACAGAGTTTTCAAAGGTTTCGAGAACACAGGGGACAATTGCTGGTTTGTGAGGTTGACAGCGGATGGCCCTTAGTGTTTGTTCCACTCAGCTTTTACGGAAGACTATTGGCTCATTTAGGCAAGAGAATAAGCTAAGGAAGGGAACAAAAAACATCAGAAGTTTCTCTGAGTAAACATGTTGGCTCTTATCCTATCTATAATCATTAATATTAAGGGTCTGAATAGCCTTGAGAAATCTGAAACCTGAGCCTTGTTTGGGGGCAGCCTCCTGTCTGTAGTCACACAGATTCCTTGGGGGAGGTTAATCCCCACAGTTCACTGTGGAGCAGATGCTGTGGTGTCACTGCTCTTCTGAAGAATTGGTGGAACAGAAGAATTTCCCTCTGATCTCCACCCAGAGGCATCTTCCTCCCTAATAAGGGTACAAGCCCTCCTTTCCATATTTCAGGGCTGGAGCTGTTCTCTTAATCTCTGCCTTGGCCAAGTACAAATTTCCACAATGGTTACTTGCTTGGACTATTGACTGGGCAGGGTACAGCCTAATTAATGTTTCTTGTTAAGCCTTGCGTGCAGTTCCCTCTGTAGTCATTATTTCTTCAGAGTGTTCACAGACCCAGCAGTTTGCAAGCTGTATCCCCTACAGACTAGACTTCTAGCAAAAGTAGGAAACTGCTCATATAAGAAATTTAGCAGCTGGTTTAAAAGTAAATTAGTTAACTTGATTTCATTCCTCCTTGCTCAGCTTATTTCTCTGTTTTTCCTCTCTTCTGGCGGTGTTTTCTCTCACTAAGAATGGGGTCTTCAGTCCCCATTCTGCCTGTACACAATGTCTAAAATATTTACTACCTAGTCCTTTACAGAAAAAATTTACTAAACCCTGATTCAGAGAAATGCTACTCAAAGTGTCAGTCTGCAATGAATTAAGAACCTTGTGCCAGTGTGGTAATTAAAGTGCAACTTCCTATATAGAAAAAGTTTCTCTATTAAAATGGGGAGGTCAAGATAGCCAAACTAAACCACGTGCTTTGTTCATCATGGGGGATTTATGTTCTGACTCAAGCTCTGTATGTTGTCATGGACAGAGAACTAATAGTTTGAGAACCTCTTAGCAGTTCACAGATGACATTTTAAGTGCCACTGTTTCAAAGCTTATCAGGCATAAGAGCAAGGTATACATCTATTAAAGACAGTATAGATAGATTGAGGCAAGTATTCTAATAATAGTTGAGAAATGATTATATTTTTGCTACTCATCATTACATGTAATAGTTTTTGGTTTAAACGTAGTAATAAACTGTAAAATATTTTGAAGTAGCATATGTAAATGTTGAAAGTGTATAAGAATTTGGCTCACATAGAGAAAAATTCAGTAATACAATTAGCAATATTACTATATTATCTGGATGCATTGTCCTTTAGGGTGTCGGCCAAAGAAAGAGCTGATTTTGAATAGATCATCTGTGCAGTGAAAAAGTAAATCCACTACAGATCTTAAGACTAGTGTATAGGGTTTGTATAATCAGTTATCTACACAGATACAGCAATTATGATCCGTAGCTTCATTTTGTTCTAACATGTCTTTTTATATCATCTTTATGAGTTGAAAATCAGACATTGGCCTAGCTTGAAATAAAATAATCAACCATTAATATTTTGAAACTTAGGCTTCAAAATTTATAGCAGCATTACTTTCATGAAGAAAATAATCCCTTTTTATTTCTCAATGGTACTTTTACTATTTTTTTATTTACTGACAGGAGAATTAGAATGAAACTGAAAAGTAATTTCTTCAAAAATCATCATTACTATGATGATAGGGACCTCTAATTCTGAACCCCAAAGACAGCCACATTAAAAGTCAATTTACTTCTTTATGGTTCTCAAAAATTACTGCTTTTAAAAATGTCTTCATAAATTTTAATAAGCTTTCAAATTAAATTATTATTTTTCTCCTTCAAAATTTTAAAAACATTTTAGTGCTATTATTTTATTCTACTCAGTTCCTCTTATAAATAAAAAATGCAAAACTAAATCATTTTCATCATTTTCAATATTCTGTCTTTCTTTGGAATAAGGCCCCTTTTATTATATCTTAAATATAAAATATTTCCTAAAATTCTTATTTTGCAATATTAGGAACATTTCCATTATATTGGTGTCTGCTACTTTACTGTATCTACATTAGTAGTCTATGAAAAAAACATTTTAATCTTCTGTAACTGTAAGATGTCCATAATGTAAACATCTTGTTATCAGCAAGACAAATTATCTGAGGCTGGGGTTGGGGGAGATGGGAGGAGCCAGGCAGATTGGTGTGCTTTGACCTAATGGGCATAATGTAAGGGTATATGGCATATTTCCTGAGTGTAGAACACAACTAAAACGGAGAATTTATCTAAAAAATGCAAATATTGTAATCTAATTGTTTGGATTCTCATGTTAATCTAAAGTTTAAAATATAATAATCTGGGGCCAGGTTAACAAATGTATGTGTGAGTATAGGATAGAGATCAGAGATGATAAGCTAAATCTTTTCTCTGTCAAAGACTCTTCTGGACCTGATTCAAAGGGAACAAAGGTGAATGAGTTACTAGGCACACTCTCTGCTTCAGGAGACACTTTGATCATGTAACTCCAGAAAGATAGATACAAAACATGACCTTCCACAAATTTCTTTTTTGCACGTATTTTCTGAATAATGCAACCTTTGGAATTGCATGTAGAAAGATGAGTCTGTTGAATGTAATTCTGAGTGACAGAATGCAGACACAGAAGAGCCCATACTATATGAGTCCATTTACTTGTGGTTCTAGAAGAGAAGAATATGCTATAGAAATTATTTAAAAAGAAATGATTGCCTTTTGGGAATTGACTAAGGTACATGAGGAGATTTTTGAGGAGATGAATATGGTCTATATATTAGTGACAATGAGGATAAATGAATGTACATTTTTGTCAACACATATAAAATATTATTTTAAAGATCTGTGCATTTCAGTGTATACAAATTTTCCCTCAAAAATAAAGCTGTAAATTAATATTGACCTTGAGAAAGAGGGACAAATATGACTAGAAGCAGTCTGCACAATGCCAATGTCATGGAGAGGGCCACGAGTGGCACATAAATATCCACCTTTGGGGACGTGGCCTGAGTGAGAACACCATGAGTCTACAGACAGGAGGTGGGAGTAAAGTGAAAAAGATAGAAGTGAAAAGATGTGCTCAGCAGAACTGAGGTATTTAGGGGAGGTGCCTACACATGGAAAATGGACAGAGGAGAAGGGAATCCTAACCCCCACATGTGCTGCTGCTAATGGGGCTCTGGGGAGAGCTGGGAGACCATGGACCTGGTCTGGATGATATTGCTCAATGCAGGCTCTGGGAGGAGTACATCCCCATAGTCTTCGGCTTTCACTGCCCACTGTATGGGTGGTTGGACCACTGCCACTTCCTGAGATACCCCAAGTGGGGTGAAAGCCAGTGCAGCAGCTACCTTTAGATCTGGGTGAAGTGAATGCCACACATACATGCCATTACATGCACCTACCTTGCCCCACCTCAATGCCTTGTTCCACAGCCCGTACACTCCTGTTCCATCTTGTGCAGGCACTTTGCCCATATGCTCAATCTTTCCTGAATTCCCACTCAACACTGCATGTGAGCTGTGACCCACCGGTCTGTTCTGCCTCATGGTCCCACTCTGACCTGCGGCCCTGCTCATTCCCTCAGGCCGGCACTGCCTGCATATCTGCTGTACCTTGCATGCACTACATCCCGTGTGTGCCTTCCCCATCAATCTTGGCCATAGCATCTTGGCCACCTAGTCCTGTGTATGCACATGCTGTACCCAGTGGACCTCCTCCATCTTGTGCACATACCTTGCTGGCCAGGCCCACCTCACATGCACACTTAGCACCAAGGGCCAGTCCTACAATAGTTGCCCAGTAACAAACACAAGGAAGCAGGGAAGATGCAACAAAGCAGCAGTGTTAAGGGATCACAGCACACTTTTCCATCTCCTACCTCATCGAGTTCTAAGATTAGGACCCAAACAAACCATTAAAGAGACCCATCACTTTCTTCACAGAGCAACAAAGATCTCAACAAAGAACAAGTGTACTTTTTCATCTGAGCTGAGAAAAAGGCCTCAAATGAGAAGAAATAAGCATAAAAACTCTGGCATTATGGGAAAATAGTCTATTCCACACCCCCAAAGTATCACAATAGGTTTCCCATAAGGAATTCCAACCAAAAGAAAGTTGTTGAAGTGAGGGATATGAAATTCATATTATAGATGGCAAGTAAGATGAGTTGAATTGAAAAGATGATTAAAAACCATCTCAAATAAACCAAAAAAATTAATTGAGGACATGAATGAAAAATTCACAAAAGAGATAACATTAAGAATGCAACATAGGCCCTCAATCTAATGGCCTGCAAATAACTGAATGCTGTCAACAAACACGTGAGTCTAGAAGTGGATCCATCCCCAGTCAACTTTCAGATGAGACCAGAGCCCTAACCAATACCTTGATTACAGTTTCTTGCTGGCTCCTTTGCTGGCTGTCATCCCCAGATTGGCTTAATTCCTTGACCTGTGGTCCTTTCTTTAGGCAGCACACAACATGCAGCCTGGTTCTTTAAATCCCATAAAGGAGTGAGTCTTAGCAAGATTGGCATTACAATCTGATATAATATAGTCATGTACATTCAATCAAATACATATATTTACCTTTGTAGTATTGTATTGCTTAGAAGCAAGGCAGAGGTCCTGCTCACACTCAAGGGAGGAGGATCTATGGGTGGCTTGGACACCAAGAGGTAAGGACTGTGGGGACTGTAGTATTCTCTAGAGTGTATATACCACACATTCAACTGCATGGGAGGAACCTGAGTTCTAACTGCTCTGAGGGTGGATCTTTGGGGGCACATGGTCTCTCGTCTATAATGTGGGTGGATGTGGGCAGCTACCTTAATCTGGGACATAGACTCTGACAAATGTAGCCTGAAAAACACTCCACCACTTCTCCAAATATATCTGCATCAAATCTCTGAAAAAAAAAAGAATGCAACATAAAGAAATAAAGGAGTTAAACAGAGTCACCGGAAAGCTTTAACAACAGAAGAAAGAATTTCAGCACTTCAAGACAAGAATTACAAAGTAACTTAGTGTGTAAAAAAATGTAGAAATAGGGTGGCACCTGTGGCCCAAAGGAGTAGGGTGTTGGCCCCATATACTGGAGGTGGAGGGTTCAAACCCGGCCCTGACCAAAAACTGCAAAAAAAAAAAAAAAAAAAAAAAAAAATGTAGAAATAAAAGTAAAGAGTGGAATGAACAATCAGTGTGAGAAATATGGAATTACGTAAAATAACAGGTATAAGAGTTATAGGTATCTCTATGAGAGAAGAAGAAAAAACAATAATCATGGAAAATCTATGTGAGAGAATAATAGAGGAAAATTCCTTGATGTTGCTAGAGATTTAGATATCTAGACACAAGATGGTCATCAAGCATCTGTGAGATTCACAGCAAATAAGACATAAATATATATAGGTAGATAGTCATAAGCCTGATCAAATTCAAAGTGAAGTAGCAGATCCTACAAACTGTGTGATAAAAGCAATAAGTAACTTACAAAGGAATATCCATCAGAATAACAGCCATCCCCTCAGCAAAGACCTTTGAAACCATAAGGAATTAGGGTCACTTTATTAGTCTTCTTAAAAATAATACTGTCTCTCAAGAATTTTGTATGTTTCCAAACGAAGTTTCAAAAATGAAGGAGAAATAAAGACTTTCCCAGACAAGCAAGCACTAAAGGAATTTATCACCACTAGACTTGTCCTATAAAAGTGCTTTATATGTGGAAAAAGTAATTAATACCCACCCATGTCAAAACACCCAAAAGTCAAAGCTCACAGCTATAAAACCAAAGGGAGAAAACAATGCAACTATATATCATTCAAGATGATGAATGGAAATCTCATTTATCAATATTAACATTGACTGTAAATTGTCTTAATTCTCCATGAAAATATATAGACTGGCTGAAAAGATGAATAAAAACAAACAAACAAAAACCATATCCAATTATGTATTGTCTCCAAGAAATCCATCTAACTTCTGAGAATTCTCAAAGTCTCAAGGTAAAGGGATGGGAAAAAATATTCCATGTGAACGAAAGCCAAAAGTCAGCATGAGTAGCTGTCATCATATCAGATAAAATAGACTTTAAATCAACAGTGGTAAAGAGGGATAAAAACAATCTTATAATGACAAGGGGAGTAATTCAGCAACAACATACAATTTAAATATATGTAATATATGAACCTTGTGCAGGGGCTCCTGGATTCATAAATCAAATTCTACTAAATCATAGCAAAGAAATAAACAGCAAAATCATATTTGTTAGGTACTTTAATGCTTCACTGACAAAATGGACAGATAACTGCGGCAAGATATCAACAAAGAAAGAAATTACTGTACTTAATCAGGACCATAGAACACATGGACCTAATAGACATCTACAGAATATTCTGCCACAAAACTGCAGAATAGACATTCTTAGCATCAGCACATGTGATACTTGCCAAGATATATCATATCTTAGGTTGGCAAATTTAGAAAAATCAAAATTATTCCATTCGTATTCTCAGATTACAACAAAATAACACTGCAGAATAGGCATTCTTAGCATCAGCACATGTGATACTTGCCAAGATATATCATATCTTAGGTTGGCAAACCTAAGAACTCAACTCCAGTGGAAACTCAAATCTCACAGTCATGGAAATTAAACAGTCTGCTGCTGAATGTACTTTGGGTCAATGACAAAATTAAGATGGAAATCCAAAGGTTTTTTTTGACAAGAAACAAGCATTGAAAATCTATAGGGTACAGAAAAATCAACATTCATAGGAAAGTTTGTAGTCTTAAATGCTGACATCAAAAGACAGAAAGATCCACTTAACCTAATGTTGCACCTCCAGTAACTGGAAAATGAACAAACTAAACACAGTGCTAGCAAAAAGGAAACCAAAAAGCTCAGAGAAGGACTAAATGAATTGGAAACAAACAAATGAAAATACAAAGAATTGATAAAACAAAAAGTTGTTTCTTTGAAACATGAATAAAATTGACAAACATCTAGCTAGGTTAACTAGAAATATAAGAAAGACTCTAAGTTTAATCAGAAATGAAAAAGAAGGTATTACAACTATTAAGAATAGTGAATACTTGCAATATGCTCCATAGGTGTGGTCCCCCTACTAACCTTCCCTCTACCGACCCACTCCACTCCCTTCCCCTGTCCCTCCCCTTCCCTCCTTCATCCTAGACTATAGTTGTGTTTCATTGTTCATTGCAAGCGTGAGTGATTATAAATTGATTTCACAGCAGTACTGAGTACATTGGATTTTTTTTTTCATTCCTGAGATACTTTACTAAGAAAAATAATTTCCAGCTCCATCTGTGTAAATGTAAAAGAGGTAAAGTGTCCATTTTTTTAATGCTGCATAGTGTTCCATAGTATACATATACCACAATTTATTAATCCATTCATGGGTCGATGGGCACTTGGGCTTCTTCCATGACTTGGCAATTATGGATTGAGCTGCAATGAACAATCTGATGCAAATATCCTTATTACCAAATGATTTTTGATCCTTTGGACGTACACCTAGAAGAGGAACTGCAGGATCAAATGATAGGTCTACATTTAAATCCCTGAGTGTTCTCCAAACTTCCTTCCAAAAGGAATGTACTAGCTTGCATTCGTAACAGCAGTGCAGAAGTGTTCCCTTTTCTTCACACCCATGCCACCATCTGTAGTTTTGGGATTTTGTGATGTGGGCCACACTTATTGGAGTTAAATGGTATCTCAGAGTGGTTTTGGTTTGCATTTCTCTGATGATTAAAGATGATGAGCATATTGCAAGTACAAGTTGGATCTATCAGGTTTAGAACACAAATGTCTTAATGCTGTAATTGGGTAAATAAGGTGAAGGCTATTTTAATTAGTAGCATGTAAGCAATCCAATTTGTACAAATAATCAACACATTGAATCCCATAATGGCATAAATGTCTTCATGACCTATGTACCAATGACTTAATAATAAAAAAAAAGAATAGAGAATACTATGAAATACTATGAAAATCTCTATGCACATAAATTAGACAATTTTAAATGTATACATTTTTGGAAACACACACCTCTCAAGCTTGAATCATGCAGCAATAGAAATACTTAACAGGCAAACAATGAGCGACAAGATGGAAACAGTAATGAAAAGTCTCCCAGTAACAACAAGAAAAGTTGAACTAGAGAAATTCACAGCCAAAGTCTCCCAGACGTAATCAAGATGATCTGCTGCTCATATTGCAGAAATAACATAAAAAAGAAAGAGGGAAGAGAAGAGGGAGGGGAGAGGAAAGAGGAGACAGAAGAGGGAGGAGAGGAGAGAAGAGAGGGCGACCGGAGAGAGGGTATTTGGTGGGATCTCACCTAATGTACACAATGCAAAGGTATATTCCAAAACATCTAAGAGTATAATATAAATGTCTTACGACAAAAATAAGTAAGTGAGGTGATGGTTATGCTAATTAGTTTGATTTAAACGATTCACATTGTATATCAAATTATCACATTGTACCCCATAAATGTATACAATAAAAATGATTGAGTTATGCTTTAATAAAAATTGAGTTAAAAAATTAATTAAAGAAAAAAGAGGGAATCTTTTCTAACTCATTATATGAAGCAAGTATCACCCTGATAACAAAGCCAGGAAAGGAACAATAAGAAAAGAAAACTAAAGAAGAATATCTCTTATGGACATAGATGCAAAAATCCAGCAAAATACTAGCAAATTAAATTTAACAGCACTTCAAAAATATAATTCACCACAATTAAGTGGGATATAAGGATGGTTCAATATACATACACTAATAACTGTGATTCATTGCATAAATAGAACCCAAACCAAAGTCCATATGATAATTTCAGTAGATTCATAACATGCATTTGATAAAGTCCAGGGTACCTTCATAATAAAAATTCTCAACACACTGGTTATAGAAAATAACATACCTCAAAATATTAAAAACCTTCTATGTCAAATCTATGGCCAACATTGTATTAAATGGAAATAAGCAGGAAGTGTTCCCCGAAAGAACTGTACCATGAAAAGGATCCCCACTGTCACCACTTCTATTCACCATAGTACTATAAGCCCCAGCCAGAGCAATAAGGAAGAGAAAGATATCAGAAAAGAGGAAGTCAAGCTATCCCTGTTTGCCAATATGCCTGGATGTTAAAAGCATCCTGAAACTTCACCAAGTACTCCTAGAGTTGATAAATAAATTCAGTAAGGTTTTTAGTTATCACACTAATGTACACAAGTCAGTAGTATTTCTATTTTTGTTAAGCACTAAGAAATTTATTTATTTATTGTTTTTTGTTATTTAAAATTTCATGTTAATGAGAGGGTACAAACAACCAACTCATAATATTTGAATTTGTTAGGTAGAGTCCCTCTGGTAGCAATGTACCCAAAAGGTGTGCCATACATGCCTGCATTGTGCCCAATCAGTGAGAGCACCCGGATCCCACCTCCTCTCCCCACCTCCTCATTCCCCCTCTGCCCAAATTGAATTGAAATGAGTCTGAATTAGATCGTCTACTGGCTTCATATTAGTACTGAGTACATTGGACATTTGCTTTTGCATTCTTATGATACATTACTAAGAAGAATTTGTTTTAACTCCATCCAGGTTAATACAAACGATGTGAAGTCATCATCTTTTTATGGCTGAATAGTATTCCATGGTATGCATATATCACAGTTTGTTAATCTATTCCCAAGTTGGTGGAAAATTTAGGTTGTTTCTACATGTAATATTACTATATACCAGTAATAGTCAAGCTTAGAGTCAAATCAAGAACTCAATAGCATTTGTAATAGCTATAAAGAAAACAAAATACCTAGGAGTATACTTAACCAAGGAGGTTAAATAGCTGTACAAGAAGAACTACAACACATTGATTAAAGAAATCTTAGATGACACAAACAAAAGGAAAAAATCCCATGCTCATGGATTGTAAGAATCAATATTATTCAAATTTGCATAACTGCCCAAAATGATTTACAGAATTATGCAATTCCCATCAAAATTCCAATGCATTTTCTCATGAATCTAGAAAAAATAATCCTAAACTTTATGTAGAACCAAAAGACTGTGAATAGTTAAAAAAATCCTAAACCTACTTGAAGGCATCACACAACATGACTTCAAATGATATTCCAAGCCTATAAAGGGCTATGTAATTTAGACTATGATACTAGTAAACATTTAAATACATAGGGCAGTGAAAAAGAATAGAGTACCCAGAAATAAAACCATATGGCTATGACCAACTGATTTTCGACAAAGCAGACAAAAACATACATTGGGGAAAGGACTCCCTATTCAATAAATAGTCCTGGCAAAAAAGTGTAGCCACATGAAGAAGCATGAAATTGGATTCCTTATCTTTCACCATATACAAACTTGTTAACTCAAGATAGATTAAGGCTTAAATATAAGACCTGAAACCATAAAATTATAAAATATAAGAAAAATGCTTCTAGACATTAGCCTAGACAAAGCATTTATAACAACAGCAAAAATAAATAAATGGGACTTAATTAAACTGAAAAGATTTTTCACAACAAGGGAAATAGTCGACAGACTAAATAGACAACCTATAGAATGGGAGAAAATATTTGCAAACTATACATTTGACAAAGGGTTACTATCTGAAATCCACAAAGAACTCAAACAAATAAATAAGAAAAATAACCCCTAAAAAAGTGGACAAAAGACAGGAGTTAAATTTTCTCAAAAGAAAGTAGACACTAATTATCAGAGAAATAACAAATTAAAACCACAATTAGATAGTACCTTGTCACCATCAGAAATATTGCTATTAAAAAATTCAAAAAATACTAGATATTGGTATGGTTGCAGGGAAAAGGGAGCATTTACACACTGTTGGTGAACTGTAAACTTGTACCATCACTATGGAAAGTAGTATGAAGATTCCTCAATGCACTAAAAGTAGACCTACCACTTGATCCAGTCACTCCACTACTAGGTAACTACCCAAAAGAAAAGATGTCATTTTATTAAAAAGACACCTGTCCTTGAATGCTTATTGACACACGGTCAATCACAGAGATGTAGAATCTGCCTAACGCCCTATCAACCGATGAGTGGATAAAGAAAATGTTTTCTGTATATACACACTGTGGATTAGTATTCATCCATAAAAAGGAATAAAATAATGCCATTTGCAGTAACTTGTATAGAAATGGAGACCATTACCTAAGTGAAGTGTGTTTGGAATAAAAAAACAAAACAAAACAAAAAAACAAGTACAACATGTTCTCACTTAGAAATGAGAACTAAATGAAAGATGTATATGAGCATAAAGAGCAGTAATGGGGTGGAGGACGGTGGGAGTAGAGTCAGGGTTAAAAGTCTATCTATCAAGTTCCATGTACAGTGGGCTGGTGATAGATGCACTGAAGGGCCAGATTTCAGCATGATGCAATTTATTCACATAACAAAAGTCATCTGTACTAACTAACTTTTTGGAAATATAAAAAAAGTCACTACCAAAACTCTAGGTAGAAGTTTCCTCTTTTTTAGTAGTAATATGATTTCACAATCCTTAAACTTACATCTGCACATTGTACACTTAAATGCATAAATATTTACAGGACTAATGAGAGACAGATTTCTGACTGTTTTAGAAGTTAATTACAAAAAAAAGAAAGTGATAAGTATAAGCTGCTGTATATGAATATTGGAGTATAAGCGAGGACACACTTGGAGCCATGAGCACAAATAAAACCAAGCTCTAGATACTGTTTTTCTCCAGAGAAATCAGTTTGAGGGGGAGGAAGAAAC
The DNA here is from genome assembly GCA_963574655.1 of Perodicticus potto. NCBI lineage: Eukaryota > Metazoa > Chordata > Mammalia > Primates > Lorisidae > Perodicticus > Perodicticus potto. The sequence goes on along the minus strand of CAUYRH010062516.1, from coordinate 64,992 downwards.
TGATTGCTAAGCTACAAAAGGTAGAAGATTTTCACATTGGGTGCTAAAGAACATCTCATGTAGATGTCACATTTAATCTGAGAAAGTACAGATGGACGAAACTTAGTCACATAAATATCTAATACAAGCAGCACATGCTAAGTCTATAAGCAGTGGCATTAAAGGAACTGTATTCCTGGGTACTTTCTTCCTCTGATATGAGACCTCTTCTCTGGGATCCAGCTCTATTTTGGTAGAAGAGGAGTCAGGGGATCAATTTCTAATGCAAACAACCAGGATCTCAGTATGATCCTGCTATTTTTGAGCTGGTCATTTAGCATGGCAGTTTAAAGAAAAGTGTTAGTCGTTTCCAGGAGTGTATTTTAATGGGATAAATATATATAATAATGATCATAATTCACAGGTATTTGTGGATAGTAACAACATGCTAAGCACTGTTCTTAGCACATTTTTCTATTAAGAAATATTTGATTTTCACAACAGCTGTGATTCAGGTACTATTATTTCCAATTTGTGAATGGGAACTTAAAGCAAAGGTAAATTAATTAGCTTATTTATAGTCACACAATAATGCTTATTTAAGATTTGAGCCCCAAATCTAATATAGAGGGTGTATTAATTCAATTCTCTCTTTTCCATGTAAATTTATTTCACATTATTATCTTAGTTGCTATTAACTGACAATTAAAAAAAGTGGCTGGTAGACTATTAGTCCTCATTTCCACTTTTCTTTTCTCTACAGATTTAATACGTCCTAACTAATTGAAGCTTCCAACCAGCGCTGAGAGAGATAGGTATTGCTGTTATGATACTTGCCATAAGGAAAAATTAACAGGAAGAAAATGTGATATTACCTGACACAGGTTCTTGTCACATAACTCTGTCTCTGTATTGCTATGAACATGTAATCATTAGTTTTGAAATTTCAATAAACAAAACCTTCAAATATAAACATGTATGAAATATTTTTTATTGTAAAAATGGAGTCACTTTTGGATTATCTTTCTTGCCCTTAGGTAAAACACTGTATGTTCTCTTAATCTCCCTAGCATTGGTTTCAGAATGTGTTTTAAAAACGTGATCTAGAAAATATGTGTTATTGTAAATATACTATATATATTTCCTCTTAAACTTTAATATATATCTAAATGCTTCTATTCATCTTGAGGAGAATTTTCTTTAGATCTTTCCATAAATGTAAAGCTGCAGCCACACGTCCACATTAAGAAACTAATTTCTCAGTCTATTTCCCATATGTAGTTTTTTGAGGGTGGTTAACTGATCACTTCCCAGCTGTAATTTTGAGCTCCATTGAACTGTTATGATGTTCCATTTTAAAACAGAACATGTGTGAACAAAACTGTTCCCATTATGCATGACTGATGCCCCCAATTGTGTTCTCAATTCACAGCTATGCCTCTAGTTATGAAATAATAACTTTAATTATTTTGGTAAAGTCAGATCTTTAAATCCAATCCTGTCTATTATTAAAAAACAACTAAAATGCCAAGATGCATTTTTTCTTCAGTTTAGAGAGATCTCGTAGTTAAGGCTAATATGAAATTTTTGACATTAAACTGCATTATACCTTCATTTATTATAAACACCAACGTATTTAACCAGTTGTGTCAGATTTTAACTTGTTTCATTCCTCCTGTAAAACTTATTGCTTATATTACACAGAGGAATAATAAAGTTTCTTTAATGTATATGTTCAAATTCACTTCTTATGTTTTTGTAAATATGTATGATAAATAAGAATATAAAATAAGAATTTTTCCTTTAAAAATAAATTCTTTTTTTGATAGGAACATATTTATGATGTTACAGCTTTGTACTATTTCATAGATTGTTTACTTTTTTTTTTTTTGGAAAGGGAGCACTGATGTTAATTTGAGTAAATAGTATTTGTGCATCATTCTAAACTTTTAACTGATGTCTACTCCAAATACATGTGTATTAAAATAGCACAAATATATTAAAATTATATTGCCTGGATATATAAATATTACCTACTAAATAAATATAGACTACTATTAAATTTAATATCACTTTTAAAATCTTAACACTAATTAAAGGTATGGAAATTACAGTACAAAATTAACTTGTAATATATATTAAGTCTTTAGGATTGGTAAGGTGGAAACAACTTCAAAAAAATGAACTCCTATAAAAAGAATTCTACTTTTGATGTTTCTTTGAATAAATATAGTTTATTTTTGTAGTCTTAAATAATTTATATAAACAATGACAATTTTCTTGAAACTTAAAAATTAATGTAAGAAATTTAGAAAGAAAATTCACAAGAAAATAAAACTTAGTCTTATACAGACTAAAATTTTATATTGGCGTTATTGTTACGTTTTAGTAAAATTAAAAAAGAGTCATGATTTTCTCTTAAAACCAACTTAAAACAGTTTAAAATGTAAAAATATGCATTCCCACACATGAGCTTTTTTATAATAGTTTATAAACCTTTATATTTAAAAATTGAATTCTAAATACTATTTAAATATTATTTTAAAATCCCAGGTTTCTTCCTTTCTCCTCATGCAATGTATTAAACAAGGCAAATAACACAGCAACTTAATTATTTTTCTTTGGTAGAGCTGCTTCCTTAAGAAAAATCAACAAAATTAAGTGTGGTAAGCTCCCGTCTAACCAGAACAATATGGTAAAGGACAAACTACAACTTGGACTTTATCTTACAAATGCAAACTATGGAAGCTAATTGCATGTGCACTTATATTAATCTGAAATTTTAACAAAAGCAAAAGGAGGTTTTTCCTGTTTCTTTAGTAAATTTTTGATTTTTCTTACTTCAAATGTATATAAAACTTTAACATATAGAATTGTTTACAAAACCTATAGGAGCTGCTCCCCTTTGTGTTAGACCTATTTGCCTGTAGCAGATATTCTGAGCCTGTGTAGGTGTGTCCGTGTGTATGTATTTATATAATATGAGGAATTAATTTCATAAGTGGAAAAGACAGGGAAACAAAGAAAAAAAGTAGAAAAGTTGAAATCAGAGTGAGCCAGCTATAGACAAAAATGGAGGGAGTTAAAGTTCAGAATGAAAGGCTAATTGTGTTCCCTTTACAAGATGTGAGGGCACATATGAAGAAAAGTTAATGTTGATGGTGTGGGTGAGGTGGAGGAAGAAAAGGATAGGGGAGAGAGGGAAAGAGAAAGAAACTGACCCCATAGCTGGTTTAAATAATAATTTGGCTCCTTGATGGGGAAAGACCGGGAGAGAAACGGAGAGAGCTTCTCTCTCCCCACTTGAATTCTTTCCCTCTACCAGGAGCTTTAGTGTTTTCTGTATTCTTTTCTGTAAATCAATTCTGTCTTACCACTGGAGGGTGGGGTGGGGGGAATGATGTAATGAAGAATAATAAAATACACGTATTTAGAAAAAAAGAAAGAAAGAAAGAAAGAAAGAAAACCTGGGGTGGGCGGCGCCTGTGGCTCAGGGAGTAGGGCGCTGGCCCCATATACCAGAAGTGGTGGGTTCAAACCCAGCCCCCAGCCAAAAAAAAAAAAAAAAAAACTGCAAAAAAGAAAACCTGGGGGTTAATCTAAGACTAAAGGAGAATTAAGAAAACCCCAAAACAAAGCATCATGCTATGATGACATACTTTTGAGATGAGGATGGCTGAATTCCATCCAGATTCTAAACATTATAATTTGGGATTTGAATGAAAAATGTCAAAGGCCTCTTGGAATTAGTCATTACACATTGGACTCAAATGTGTCCTTAGGCCATCAACTTAGAGATAAAGGGATTAACTTTCCAAGGTTTCACCACCAAATCCCAGACAAATTAATCTATACTGTCTTTGTTTTCTTCTTGTCCTCTTTTGTTGTCCACTTTGCATCTTTTGGGGGCAATATTCCAGTTTAGGACCTTGAGAGTCAAACTCTCTAGGAAGCTACTGTGGAGACCAGGAGGTTGAGGAAAGGGTTACAGGGAAGCTCAAGAAGGCAGAGCATGATTCTTGGTTTTCTTTCTTTTTTTTTCTTTTTGTAGAGACAGTCTCGGTAGAGAGCGGTAGAGTCACAGCTCACAGCAACCTCCAGCTCCTGGGCTCAGGCAATTCTCTTGCCTCAGCCTCTCGAGTAACTGGAACTACAGGCGCCCACCACAATGCCCGGGGCCGGGTTCGAACCCGTCACCCTCGGTATATGGGGCCAGCGCCCTACTCGCTGAGCCACAGGTGCCATCCCCGATTCTTGGTTTTCTTCTCCAGTCTCTTCTTGAATTTTTGCTGCTAGGTTTGCCTGGAGGGAGCCTAAGCATAATTCCTGGCTGCCAACGTTTATTTTCTGTGCCCCACAGAAAGGAGTATGGTCTCCTGTGCCATTTTGCTGGCATCTTGTGTGAGTTGAGTTTTTTAGGAACATGCAAAATTGGGAGTAAGCAGAAGAGCTTGGCAGCATCTGCCTTGGTACCCAGCTCTTGGCCCTATTTCTTCCCTCACAGTATTTTAGAATTTGTGTTTCAGGATTGTCATCAGCAAGTAGATGTGAGCGACGTATGAGGCCATATGAAGGGAAGGGGTATCAAAGAGTTAAAAAGGTGGTGGGTTGGGAGGGGTAATGGAAATAAATCTCAAGATAGGCTATTTCCCAAAGAAACACTATTTTCTTTATTTCAAAAAAAGTAAGGGTACAAGTGTTTTGTTACATGGATGGATTGTATCATGCTGAAGTCAGGGCTTTCACTGTAACCAACACCAGAATAGTGTACATTGTACCTGACAGATTTTTATCCCTCACCCCTCCCCCTTCTTTGTTTTCAATGTTCATTTTACCTCTTTATGACCACATCTATCCCTTGTTTAGATCCCACTTACAAGTGAGAACAAGTTTTGAACATCGCGTGGTGTGGGAAAAGATAAGCTTTAGACTAATTCAGGTTTCTACACTTTATGCACAGACTATATCGAACTGGATTTACATTAAGAAGCACAGGGGGTAGAGGGATTCCTCACTTTACCAAAGCAATTACTGTAGTAAACCACTATAGTAAACAGTTAGAAACGAAGACAACCTCATATTTCTGGTATGTGCTGTTCAGTATGGTAGCCATTAGCCACATGTGGCCACTGAGCATTTGAAAAGTGATTAATTTGTATTGAGATATTTTGTAAGGGTGAAATTCACACCAGATATCAGAGACTTAGTATGAAAACTAGTAATTTTTATATTGATCACATGTTGAAGTGATGCTCTTTTGGATGTATCGGGTTAAACAAAACATTAAAAATTTTTCTTCTAAAAAAATAATAATTTGACTCCTTTATAATTCCATAAAAATTTATATTAAAAGGTGATAATTATCTTGATAATATAGAAAAACAAAGACGGAGATCTTTGTTCTTAAACCAAGTTATTTTTCTGATACAGAAACAAAATAAATTATTTCCCCCTGAGGGTTTTTTTTTTTTCTTCACATTTTGTTCCCAAGTGCATTTCAAATAAACAATTTTGGTTATGTCAAAAAGTTATCCAAGGTGGCTACTGGAATTTTAAATTGTCCATGTTGCTTTATGTTCTTAGAAAGAAAAATCAAGAATGATAACACAGAAGCAGATGCTGGAAGGTTACACAGATTTACCAGCAGACATTAGAGGACAGCTCACCGTCAATCAAAAGCAAAAGCACATCTTGTGTATATCTTTGAACCTGAATCTAAGGTTAAGCCGCTTGTGCCTGATTACATGAGAGATAGTTCTCTCAGCAAGTAAAATTTGTGGAGAGAAAATATCACTGACTTTTAAGACAATTCATATACAAAAACCTGATCAAAGATAATATGGGTTGATGAATGACAAAGCAAAGTGTATCATAAAAAGACAATGTTTAAGTAGAGCTTTTCTCATCAACTGGAAAGATATTTATCAGAATTTCATTGGTCTTGAACTTCCTCTAATAAATAAATCAGTACTAAACAATCAGAGAGAGTGGTTAATGGTCAATCAATGATTTGTCAGTCAGGGAACATGAGTATAAACATACCATTTGGCTAAACAGTCCTGGACTTTTTGTTCTTAAGGGAGGGGAAACAAAATTATTTTGAAGAGCCCAGTAGAATATCTGCAGCCCAGATTCGGTATTAACTTGCAAGTTTGCCTCCAGTAGGTCAAAAACACTAGGTAAGCATGCTATTTTTATGTTAAGTATATTAGTCTGCAGCAACAAGGAGAAAATCTATAAAATCTCAGTGGAAATTTCAGGATTAGTAAAGTCTATCCAGAAAGGCAATTAAGAACACACTTTTATCTAGATAAAGTAAAAAAATGCATTTATTCAGCTTCTTGAACTAAGAGAGATAGCACAAGGGGAACTTAGGAGCAAGAAAACATGAAATGTCTTCTTTTTTTTTTTTTTTTTTTTTTTGCAGTTTTTGGCCGGGGCCAGGTTTGAACCCGCCACCTTTGGTATATGGGGCTGGTGCCCTACCCACTGAGTCACAGGTGCTGCCCATGAAAAGTCAAAAAATCACTGAGCTTCTAACAGATGATTCTGAAGGGGAATTAAGCAAGTAGAGGATGGTATTTGATTGATTGCTATCAAGAAATGAAGTGTAACTTTGTGACTAGTACAATAGGGCTCGTATGGCCTCCAATATAGCCCCATTTTTATCTCATGCATTTCTGTCAGAATACCTCATGTTTTATTTCAGCAACCCCCATAATACAGAAAAAATATTACTTCTTTTTATAAACAAAATAAATGAGCCTAACACTAAATTGAAATCAATAGAATTTGCTATTCAGTTTCAAAATAAATGGCTTAAACAGAAATACAATTTCATTAAAGTGCTGTCGCTTTTTTTCTTTTTTTTTTTACAAGTTGCGTTATTATGGACATTGCCACATCTTGGGGCCAGACCTTGCAGTAGCGCCAGTGATGGCCAACAGCTTGTGAAGATTTCTTCCTGTAGGAAAAGGATTAGTTGCTGGAAAGTGTTGCACTCAATCAATATTTCACATGAAACCAAAGACCATCTGAAGTAGCAATACATGAATAGAGACAGGCCGGAGAGTTGGTATAGTAGAGAATTATTTATAGAAAAGTCATTTCAAATTATAAGAAAAAGTGAGAAGTGTGGGGTGTTTGATCCTCATCATTGTAAATATGAATCTCTTGAAAAATATGGCTGCAAAGAATAACATAAATATGACTTCTATAATACTGTACATAAAAACACATCTACATATTGACACAGAGTATTCCATTATTTGAAATCAAATTGTATATGATATAGCAGTGCGGTAGGTTTTTAACACATAAGATTTGTGATATTAGACTATTATTACTTTTTTTTTTAAATGAATTTATGTAATTTTATTTTTATTGTTTTGCAGTTTTTGGCCGGGGCTGGGTTTGAACCCACCACCTCTGGCATATAGGGTCAGCGCCCTACTCCGTTGAGCCACAGGCGCTGCCCTACTATTATTACTTTTTTAAAAATTCACTAAATATATCCTTCTGTCAATAAACTGAAAAAACTTATTTGAAGTTTGTGTACTTAGGAGTAGTCAAAATATAAAACTGTGAGAAATAATTTGCTTAATTTTGTTATTACAACATTCTAATGTGAGACCAGTGCTGATCTGAAAGAAAAAATAAAATTATATGCAGCATATGCTCAGCAATAAATTTTGATAGTTAAAAATATGGACAGATTTTACAGGCACTTTTGCTTCAACATTAAAAAGAAATACATAAAAAATATGTTTTCCACAAACCAGGTTCTACTAGAGAATACTAAAAAATCAGCTAAAGCCATGAGATTTCACTTTATTGATCCCTAAATCAAATTCAGACATATGAATTTAAATAATTTGCAATAAAATATGCATAAAAACATAATCCCTTGAGTTAAATTTTAATCTAAAACAAACTGAAATGAGCAAGATTATATCCTGAAAGTTTTCTGTAAACATATGTGGATAGATATGTTACTAACCCCAGGATAACAATATTTTACTACTAGTTCTTAATAGGGATTTTCAAAAGTTTCACATTAAAAGTTAATGGAATGTATACACAATAAGTAATTTTCTCACTTGTAGAAACATGATAGCTTGAAATAATTATTTTTCCTTTATCTACCACCTTGGTGCAAAAGTTTGAAATGTATTTTCTCTACATTAAGATAGTTATTCTGTGTCATTTTGCTACGTGATTTGAAATATAAAATATTAGAAACAGGTATTTTGGCCGGTGGCAGTGGTTCACATCTATAATCCTAACACTCCAGGAGTCTGAGGCAGGAGGATCACTTGAGGTCAGAAGTTTGAGACCAGCCTGAGCAAAAGCGAGACTCTCATCTCTACCAGAAGTAGAAAAAAGAACTTAGGTAGGCATGGTAGTACATGCCTATAGTCCCAGCTACCCAAGAAACTGCAGCATTGCTTAAGCCCAGGAGTTTTAGGTTACAGTGAGCTGATAATGCCACTACACTCTCTCTACCCAGAGTGAGAGAGTGAGGCATTGTTTCAAAAAAAAAAAAAAAAGAAAGAAAGAAAGAAAAAAAGAAGAAAAGAAAAAGAAAGGTACCTATATTATAATGATCTGTATATGATCTCTACTATATAGATAATATCAGCTTTATATTATAAGTACATATATAGTAATCCAAAATATATGATCTTATATGTGTACTGCTAAATTGAAAATAACACTTATGTATAAGCTTATGATGCAATGCAGCATGTGTCTAAATCATAGTATTTGACATACTGGATATATAAAAACTTGTAACTATAACTTGTTTTACCTTAAAAAAGGAAAGTGTATATGTTAGCATATACAAAGGATGCCCCAAAAGTATTCCCATTTTAAGAAAGGAAAAAAACCCAAAACTGTAAAGATATTTAAGTCTTAAAACTGTAAGAGTTTTCCAAATCATATATGATCAAATGGGAGCCAGAGACAAGAAATCAAAAGGTAGAAACAGAGAATTGTGAAGGCACATTAATGGCAGCAAAGCTCAAAGTCACCTTTGACTTCTGCAATTACAATAGGTGCTTAAACGTGACATGTATTCATTTCTGTTATTAGTTATATTGAGTTTTACAATTTTAATACAGTTTCTTTTCTTCTTAAAATGTGCATACGTTTTTTGGCACTATCTATGTATATGTATATATATGTATATACTTATTTGGAGACAAGCGTATTTTATGCATAAATAAAATTATGAAGATTTTATTTATTTATTTATTTATTTATTTATTTATTTATTTATTAATACAGAGTCTCACTGTGTCGCCCTCGGTAGAGTGCTGTGGTGTCCCAGCTTATAGCAACCTCCAACTCTTGAGCTTAAGCAATTCTCTTGCCTCAGCCTCCCGAGTACAGGCACCTGCTACAACGCCCAGCTATGTTTTCTTGCAGTTGACACTACTGTTTTAGCTGGCCAGGGGCAGGGTTCAAACCTGCCATACTCAGTGTATGATGCCCTACCCACTGAGCAACAGGCGCCACCCAAAACTGTAAAGATTTTTAAGTCTTAAAACTGTAAGAATTTTCCAAAGCACCCATGATCAAAGGGGAGCCAGAGACAAGAAATCAAAAGGTAGAAACAGTAATGTGAGGGCACATTAGTGGCAGCAGAAGCTCAAAATCAATATAAATATCTTTAATTTCCAACAGTGGGACAGGAGCTGGGCTTGGAACAGCCAGTAGGGATAACTTCCCTGGTTCAGAAAAGGTGATGATGTATATTTTCCTTGGCATGACAATGTATATTTTCATTTATGTACAGAAAAAGCTTTTAGGCTGTAAAAATCATCAGGTCTGGAAACTATGATGCTACTCACAGAAATCCACTCCTGTCAATCATTTTCTGCAAATATCTAGGTCTAAAAGTCCAGTTCATTTAAAAATTATTAAAAAGAAAGCAAAAATGACCGTATATCAATAAATATATTTTGTAAATAAGTAATATAATAAGCAGCAGAAACTCATTGACCAGAAGGAAAAACTTACAAGAAAGATACAGCCACAGAATAGGGAGAGAGGATTAGTCCGTGCCCTCTGTGGCAACTCATCACTGCGCAAATAAAAACAGCTGGGATGCAGATTGAAGGTCCATGCCTGCAAGAGGTGGACTTCCCATCTGTTCTCCAAGAGCCCTGAGAAACCTTTCTCTTGGCCTTTTATTAAAGCCTGAAACCAAAGAAGTGGGGGCCAACATGCTTGGGGCCCCAACCATTAAACAGGATCACATGTTTAATGGTTGCTAGGTGCTCTTTCAGCCCAGGCTCTCCTCCCATCCTGTTGCCCTAGAATGTTACAAAGTAGAATACTTGCTTGCTAGTGAACTACCAATCTTATCTCGTTAAGGCAAGCAGCTGTTTGAGGGCTTGTCTCTGAGTTGAAAAACATCTCCAAGCTGGCTAGTAGAGATTGTTTCGCTCCCAGCGCCTTCTTCAAGAGCTGATGGCTGCTTCTATAAGCCTGATGCTCAGTTTCCTACAAGGGTTCAAGCATTTTGTCATTAATTGAAATAATTTCTAAAAGATAATTGTCTTTGTATAGGAAAAACACACAGTATAAGATTTCAGAAAAGATATGCAAAAATTAAATATAAGAAGTATTATAAAATGAATATTAGACTAAAACAAAAAACATAAAATCAAAGATAAACCTATGGTATTTAAATGAAAAGTTGGCACTGTGGCAAATGTAAACATGACACATGTACAAAGATATGTAGAAATGAGAAAAGCTAAAAAAAAATTTTAAGTATTGTTTAAAAAAATATCAGAAAGAGAATTGCAGTTGCTGATTAGAGGCTTAAAAAGCTGGAAAGAATGTTGTTCTTACATTTAAAAGAAAAAAATTCTTTGGCCAATAGGAAATTAATGATTTTCTTGACTCTATCAGAGAACTGAGGTTTCAGAGTAATAAAATAACCTGGAATATGCAGACATGGGTGTCAGAAAGAACAAACAGTACTCAAACATTTTATTAACATGTATCTGGCATCAGGAAGATGGGTGAGTAGAATGGTGAGGATGTGGGGGGAGCATAGGGAGGCTGACTATTATATATATGCCGATATGAATATTCACTTTAAACTTTTTAACAAACTTAGTCTCTCAGAAAAGTAAAACTACCTAGTAACTCAAGGACAAAGCATACTTACTACAATGGACCAAGTAGTAAAACAAAGTAAATAATCCCTCACAGTAGGATGAACAGAACCTTTCTTATCAATTTTCTCATTAAATGTGAACAGCTTGAACTCTCTACTGTAGACACATAAGTTTTCTGATTGCATAAAAAAATTCAAGCCTAGCATCTGCTAGCTTCAGGAAATGCATGAAATCCCCAAGGACAAATCAAGACTGAGGGTGAATGGTTGAAAAACAATATTTTACGCTAATGGAAACCAAAAGAAAGCAGGAGTTGCAGCATTTAGAGCCGATATCATTGCCTATGAAGCAACAAAAATAGAGAAAGACAAAGATATACATTTTATACTGACTTGGAAGAATCAACATTCTCAAAATATCTTTACTACTCAAAGACTTAATGCAATCCTCATTAAAACACAATTGTCACACTTTGAAAATCTTATAAAAATTAGTTCAATATTTTGTATAGAACCAGAATAAAAGACTGCATAGCTAAGGATGTATACTATCACAATTGATCAAGGGAAAAAATCAACAAGAAAACATATGAATCCTAAATATTTATTCACCTACTTCATGTACTCCTAGATCTATAGATCAAACTGTACTCGATCTAAACAAAATAATAAACAACAACACTGTAACAGTCAGGGACATCGAAACCCCACTGACGGAACTGGACGTACCCTCCAAAAATTAAACAAAAAAGAAAATTAAACAAAAAAACTTGAAACCTAAACTTGACCGTAGAACAAATGAGTATAACAGACATCTACAAAACAGTTCACCCCAATATGCATGCTTTTCATCAGCTCGTGGATCATTTTCCAAGATTAATCACATCCTAAGTCACAAAACAAGACTCAACAAACTAAAAAAGAAATTATACCATGTATCTTTATAGACCATAATGTAACAAATCTAGAAATCAATCTCAAAAGAAACATTAACCCACACCCAAAATCATGAAAACCAAACAAGTTATTGCTTAATGATGGCTAGCTAAAAGAGGAGATAAAAAAGGAAATCAGTAGATTCTTTGAAGAAAATAACAATGAGGCTACAAGCTATCAAAACCTGCGAGAGACTGCAAAAGCAGTCCTAACAAAGACATGGATCACATTAAATACCCATAATACCCCCCAGAAAAAGCACAAATCAATAGTCTAACAAATTATTTCAAGGAACTGGAAAAAGGAAGAGCAATATAGTGTCAAACCCAGTAGAAGAAAATAAATAACCAAAATCAGATTAGAAGTAAATGAAATGATAATAAACAAACGATTCAAAAGATTAATAAAGCAAAAGTCGGTTCTTTGAAAATATCAAATAAATTTATGAACCCTTGGCCATATTAACAAAAAACATAAAAGTAAGTTCTCTAATAAGCCCAATCAGAAATAAAAACTGGGAAATAACAGAAATACAAAATATCATCACAAATATTACAAAAATCTCTATGCCTAGAAATTTGAAAATGTGGAAGAATTGAACAAATTCCTAAAATCACACTACCTCCTAGACTCAACCAGTAAGAAATAGAAGTTTTGAACAGACCAAAATAACAATAAAAATTTTTCCAACAAAAAATTCCCAGACCAGACTTTCACATCAGATTTCTACCAAACCTTCAAAGAAAAGTTTGCACTTCTAGTGCAGAATCTATTCCAAAACAATGAGAAGAAAAGAACTCTCCTGAACTTCTGCAAAGCAAATATCATCCTGATACCAAAACCAGTAGAGAATACAACAACAACAACTAAGAAAAATACAGACCAATATCATTAATGAATATTAACCCAAAAATACTCAAGAAAATCTTAATGAAGAGAATTCAGCTACACAATTAAAAAAAAAATTCATCATGACTAGGAGGCCTTCATCCTATGAATGCATGGCTGGGTCAACATGCCCAAATCTATAAATGTAATTCACCACATAAACAGAAGTAAAAGCAAACACCAGATGACCATTTGAATACGGAATCTAGAATGCTAGATATGAGAGAAGACTTAACGACAATTCATTTCTACTCTTTAATTTTATGGAAGAGAAAATTGAGCTAGAGATAGAAAGATAAAAACCTTTGCTTAAGATTACAGTACTATATAGAGGTACCAAGGAAAATCAATTACTAGATTATGTAATATAGTAAATAATATAGTAACTTCATGAAATTTGTAATGTGAAAACCAGAAAGTGGAAACTATAAAGCATGCTAAGACCACTGTGATAATTTTAATTTCCAGCAATAAGTCTCAAAAATTTGAGACTACTGCATAAAATTAGTTGATATACAAAAATTAAAAATGAGCTTATCTCTTGAATGAGAATCCATGAGTCTGCAAAACAGTCATTGGCTTGTTTGTTGACTTTATTACTTCTAGATAAAGTGAAACTTAGGCAAAAGTTGTTATGTGTATAGAAGTTTTAGAAATAGAATCCATCAGGTTTACTTTTTCAAAATTATCTTTTTATAAGATTTTGAAAGTTTGCAAAGAACAAGTGGGGCAGAGACAGTGTGTGTGGGGTCATATTTTTCCTGGAAATGAGAAACAAAACTGCTTAAAGTATTTTTAAAGAATGCAAGTATATAATCCTAAAATGCAAATCAGAATTGTGGATTGTTTTTCTCTCCTGAAACAGCTTGAATCATTTACATTTTATTGATTTGTATTGAGCTCCTGCATCCTACATAATCTTCTGGTAATCCCTAGCTGATTTGAATGTTTTATAATCTTATTTAGTAACTAATGTAAGAGTTTGGGAGAGAAATATAATTGGAACCAAACAAGAAAAACAGTTTATTGCTTTAGGTCCATAAAATGAATTCTAAACTCAGAAGAGTAATGACACAATCTAGTAATCTGTTAGAATATTAAAATAAATTAATTAAAATTAATATAAAAATAAGGTGGCATTTACAGGCACAGAATTCGGTGCTTATAGTTAAAATAGTTCCAAATACAATGCAAGCTTCACATAACCTTGGTCAAGCTTAAGAAATAAAAACTTTAAAGGATTGAGACTTATTAAGGCTCAAGACGAATTTTTGTTTGATTTTTCTTGCCTCAAGGACGGCTTTACCCAGGAAGATTCAAGGTTTTCAGCATCTGAGTATTTTCCTGTGTCATTTCTTTAGAAGAAAAATTGACTGCCTCATCCACTTTCCCTGGAAACATCTTCATAATAGGCTATAAGACCTATATCTTAATTGAGTCTTTGTAATAAGACCGTTAGTGTGTGGAGAAAGTCACAGGTGATTTATTAAAGACTGCTGACTTTCTCTTGTTCTCATATGAATTCTTTAGTCTTTCTGTTTGAGTTTGAAAGTTTCAATAAAATGAACTTCTAATCTATGATTTTTGGTATTGGACTTCTTGAAATAGACTCTACTTCTCATTACCAGTTGAGTTATTGATCCTTTAAAGGGCATGTGTACATGCCCTCTCTACTGGATTTCAAAAGCTCAGAGCTGTTGCTTCCCTTTGAAGTCAGACAAATCTTTGTTTAAGGGAGTGTCTGAAATGAACATCATGCTTGCTTTGTCTTGAATACAATTTCCTCTACATTTATTCTGATTATTCTTTACTGTAGAACAATGGTATGCAATTATTTTTGAAAAATTCTTTTCTCCAGCTTCCTTATACACACTTTTATTACCTTTACTGCACACAGATAAAGTCCCACTTCAGCACTAGTTAGAAGTCATTTCGTGTGATAAAATTTCTAGAATACTTCAATGAAGGCTTAAATTTGAAAATATTAATCTCACCCTGATCATTTCTGTTAGTTCTAAAAGACAGATCTCTCTTATTTCTTGCAGAAAAAGGCAGAAACAGAACAGTCTGAATACTAAATTTACTAAATGTTTTTTAAAAAACCTATTAACAGTTAAAAATATTGTTAAAAAATATCAAATGTCACGGCTAAGTGACCCAGTAATAAGAATTTGGAATTTCTAAGATTTGGTACTAGATACTTGGAGCACTTCTCAAATTTCTTTATACTATCTGTCTTCTTTTCCATCATTTTCTTCCCTTTTCGGGAATGCTTTCAACTTCAACTTCACCAAAATAAATCATTGTAAAGATTGAACATTAGAGTGTATATTTCTAGAGACCACTGCAATAAGGTAACAGAGAAATGAATAAATGTTAAAGTCAAAGTGATGGACAACAAAATAGAGTTTGAAAAATGTTTAGCAGGTTTTAAAAACAGCAGGACTTGGTAAGTTTGAATATTATATATGAAAGAGTAGAGGAATAAATAATAGTAGTGAAGCTTCTAACTTATAATCATTAAAATGATTTCATGCTCAGAGGTCACAAAGCACACAGTCACAGCACCATATAAAAGAGAGGTTATTGAGAAAAACTTGCAATCAGATAATAGTAAAACCCATGCAACCCTGCAAACACTTGTTATCCTCCAGGATGGACAGGGAGATAGTTTGCATGTACCATGATCTAGTTTTTCCTGTATTTCTGGAATTTTTAAGGTTTGGGACAGGATTCCTGAAGTGTCCAGTCAAACTTCATTATTCTACCTATTTTTTTTCATCCTTTCCTCCCCCTTATGGAATGGTTTCAACTTTATCTTCACAAGAAGTTACTGATTTTTTTTTTGAACAGTAAATTCTGCTCTAGTCGGTTTAATTTAACTTCTGTTTTATTCTCTTGAGTTCTTTTTCATAGCAGTATATCATTCCTCATCTTGCCTTTGGAAATCCAAGTTTATTTTTTCCTGAAGAACTAACTCAATATATGCTTTTTTTCTTAGGAACTTTCCTCAAATATTTGGTAATCCCTGGCTGTGCTTTAAGAAAAAAAGGCACTAAAATGTTGAGCAGAATTCAATGACAGTAGGAAAGATTTATCAGGAGAAGTCTTTGCATTGATAATTTGGCAGCAACTTCAGGGATATATTTCAGGCTGGTTGTTTTATTCAGATAAAAATACTTTTATTCTCTGCCCAGAGGTGGTGAGTGTGGCTGCTGATAATGAGTTGAAGATGGGGAAGTACCTGGGAGTTTTTTCAGTCACTGTGGATTTCAAACTCAGCTCCTTGTTTTTAGTATTGTACTTCTACAGCTAAATATTCCTGGTGGGCTGCATGTAAATGCCTCTGGATCATTCTTTCCAAGGACCAAATGTTACCTTTCCTAATAGTGTAAAGTAGGACTCTGAATTTATACCTATTTTGAAAAACAAGATTCCACAAATCCTCTTGCTTTTGAGCCAACTATGTACCAATTATTAAAGTGATCAAGTTTTGAGACTTTTTATGGTTTCTGCAGTAGAAATTACGTTATTTCTCCTGTATGGGTCAGTGTGTTTCTCAAGTTTGCTGAATCCACTAATTAGTTTCCATTAGTCTGTGGGCCTTTAAACTTCAGAAATTGTGTTGCCATACATTCTTTTTTTTTTTTTTTTGCACTTAAGTGTGTATTATTTATTTATGTAGATACTTTACTGTCTTTTTATTAAAATTTTAGTAGAAAGTTGAGGAAAACTTATGTACATAATTTTATACCTGTAATAGAAAGTCAATTCAGTCACTCACTGGAATTTCATCTTCAAGTTTTCTTTTTGTTTGTTTGTTTTTTGATACAAGGTGTCACTATGTTGCCCTGGGTAGAGTGCCCTGGCATCAGAACTCACATCAACCTCAAACTCTTGGGCTCAAGCAATTCTCTTGCCTCAGTATCCTGAGTAGCTGGGAATATAGGCGCCCACCACAACACCCAGCTATTTTTTGATTGTTGTTGTCATTGTTGTTTGGTAGGCCTGGGCTGGATTCCAACCCACCAGCTTTGGTGTATGTGGCCGGTCCCTACCCGCTGAGCTACAGGCACAGAGCCATTTTCTTGTTTTAAACAATAAAGTTTGTACAAAATAAATACCTTCCTATCATTAAAACTTCATCATGCTTCCTGTTCTTTAACTGGAGAAATCGAGTACATCATCTTCCAGAAGACATTATGATAAACTTTGGAAGTTAAATGTTTGAAGTTAGTCAGAGTTTAATTCAAAAATTTATTCTAGTACATGTAGCTATAAGACAGTGGAGGTAATAGTTTCATATCTGATAACAGTGTTTTACATCTTTGTAAAAAAGGTTTATTCTCTGAAAACTTAATTAATGGGTTTAAAGAAAAAACTGTTTGAAACATATGCATAGATTCTTAATGAGCCTCAGCTAAGAAAAATACAATTCATTTATACAAATCAACTATTTAAACTCAAAATCTTTGACAGTATGTTGCATTCATACATCTCACAACTAGATGTTCTTACCAATCAACAAAATACCTTAAAGTCTATTTAAAGCAACTTTCTGAATAGGTTCCTACAATCAGGGATAAAATTTGTCTTCTCCACTCTGTAGTTGCAAGTTGAGGCTGGACATTGCATGGCACTCTTAGAGGATGAGAGAGTACAAAGAATAAGTCAGAATTCTTCTTTTGAAGGCTCCTTCTCTGGTAAGCTCTAGTTTGCCAGTGGTGCATTTCTTTATTTAAGGCTACAGCTTCTGTAGAGCAACGAGATTTCCAAGGGCACAAAGCCCGACACATACTGCTTAACAGTTCCCTTTCCCTGCAACTTCAGATCTGGATATGACAATCTATTTCCATCATCATGTCTCCTCTAATGTAATACTCCAGTTACTAATTTCTCTGTATTCACTTTGTGCATGTGTCATTTGTTGTCCTGTGTTACATATTTATCGTGTATAGTATTTATTGTTTGTTTCTCCTTACTAAAATATAAGCAGTACATGAGCAGGACAGTAGCTCTACCACCGATAACAGAGTCTAGCATAAAAATAGGCATCTACTAATATTTCTCAAATGAATAGTTGAGGAATTGTATTCAGAATGCCAATGCAATATGCTAAGAACACATTCCCTTTCATTGCTAACTTAACGGGAGGAACAGCAAATCTTGTACCCCTTACTATTAGACTATTGGAGCAGATATTCTCTTGTATCCAAAGAAATAGATAATATTTCTTTGGTCAATAGAAGAAGCTCTAATAGAACAGATCGTGTTCACTTAGGTTCTAAAAGAATCTGTTGGAGTTGTATTAAAAGAGACAGTAGAGGTTTGGGCCCCTGAAGAGGAGAAAAACCTCAGGTTATCCTCAATAATGCATGGACTGTCAAAGGGAAAATGATGACTTTTTATCCTGAAATATCTTCAGTTTTTAATTACAAAACCTCAGTTTTAGTTTATCCCTTTACATTTTATATTATAAACAAACCTCTTATTTCTATCACCATTAGCAGACACTTAATGAAGAGAAGATAACAAAATGAATATATCAATAGATCCAGAATTCTACTTAGAAAAAAGTGATTGATTTCTTTGTAAAAAAAAATAATAATAATTATTTGAGTAAACAATCATCATCATATAGTATAATGAAGAGAAAAAGGGTTCAGCTGTAATCCCAAATGCCACTTAGCAAAGCAAGATGTATGTTGGCATAGTTAGAAGGAATTTAGTTGGCAAGTGCCAACTGATGCCAATGGTTCAAAGGAGTAGAGAGACGGATATATAAAATTTAATAAAATGTTAAGTTATGGTCATAATCTGGAAAAGAGCTGAGAAATAACATATATTTGAGGGGAAAATAAAGAAAGAAGCAAAAAAGATGGCCTAATGTTTAGGTTTTGCTTCAGGACCTTGATTTGGCACATCGTTTATTAATTCATTACCAAAACCTATTGGTAATGATACCTTAACTAACATGAGACTATTTATTTATCCCATTTAGTATTTATGAATTTTCATGCTGGACTTTGTTTGCAACATAATAAAATATGCAATCTTTGCAATTTACTATGTTCCTAACCAACCCCCTGTTTGAATTCCTAAGATTGTCAAGAAAAGATTTGAGCTTGAAGACCTCTATTACCATGGTATAGTTGCTGGGTTTTGTTACTAACTGAGATGGTTAATTTTATGTGTCTACTTGGCTAGGCTATGTTGTCCAGATATTTGGTCAAACACTAGTCTAGAATTTGCTGTGAAGGTAATTTTTAGCTGTGATTAACAATTAAATCAGTAGACTTTGGGTAAAGCAGCTTAGCCTCCATAATGTCAGGGGGTCTCATTCAATCAGTTGAAGGCTTTAAGAGATTTAAGACTGGAGTATCCCAAGGAAGAAGGAATTCTGAGTCCAGACTTCCTTCAGACTCAGTTCTACAATATCCACTTTGCCAGGATCGCCATCTATCAGTCTACCTGAAAAGAATTCAGAATTTCCAGGCCGAACTGGGCATGGTGACAACTCCTGGCTTGCCTTGCCACTTGTCACGAGCAAGCAGGATGTCCAACTACATGTGCAGAAATACAACCAAAAAGGATTGGGGCCCCATAAAATACAAGTGTACCAACCACTGCTGGCTTTCAAGATGTGTCTAAATCTTTCTTGTCTGTTTTTGAGTGTAGTTCTGGGTCTTGTAAGGATGGCTTATTTGCATCGTTTTGGACATGACTCATGTATTCTTGGCTAAGTCACGGAAAGCTTAATAGTTGTGGTTCTAAGTCATGTGGTTTAAAAGAAGGGAGGGTATTCAATAATCAGAAATATTGGCTGTTTGTCCCTGCTGGAATTTGATAATAAGATTTGAAAAGCATTTCTAAAAATCTCTATGGTCAAAATTCGGCTTTAGCTAAAGACTGATAATTATAGTATAAATCTTTAAAGGGTTTTTATTCTCTTTTGGATCATATTTCTCCTGTGGGAACTTCTCATTTGAATGAACGAACCTATTTTTTCCTGAATCCCTGCTAAATAGACTTCCATTGGTTTTGGGAAACGTCTGATCTTACTAACCTGCCTCCTCTGACTTGTTCTCCCACTTACTTCTGCTGCTGCTTCTTTTGCCACCTTCCATCTTCCATCCAATTCTCTTAGATCTTTGAGGTGTTCCCAGGCAGGTCCCTGCCTTCTCCATTTGGTGGTCAATAGATAAAAAGTTACTAAGAGAAAACATCAGAGTTCTGGTCGTCACGGAAAGGGACCTGAAAGAGACTTCTCGTGACTTTGAGGGTCTTTGCGAAACACAGCAAAGGCACCACTCAACCCTTTTTGGGTCCTTTCTTTCTTACAGAGCCCCGAGAATTTTAAACAGGTTTAGCCCTAATCATTAATAGTCTCTGCCTGAACTCAGAAATCCAGTCAAACAAATATAACTAAATTAAAAAGTCAATCAAACTAAAGGTCTCCAAAGCATAACATTCTGACATTTAGCTGGTTTTTTTCAAACTCTTTGTAAAAGAAATTTATATCTCTAAAGGAAATCTGCAAATGTAAGGGCATATGTATTCACGTATGTGCATGAAATAGTTATCTGTTTTAATTTGCACATGAACTTTACTGACACCCCGTGGGGGAGGTGGGGGGTCGCTGCATAACAATCTTTCAGTCAACAAAAGATTGCATATATGGACGTCCCACAAGATTTCAGTATCATATGTACGTTTTCTATGTTTAGATAGGTTTAGATAAACAAATACTTATCAATGTGTTACAATTGCCAATGGTATACAGTGCAGTAACATGCTATGCCACGTTGGAACCTAGGAACCTAACTGTACTATGTAAGTTTGTGAAAATACAACCTATGTTATTTATACAATGGTGAAATCACCTAATGATACATTTCTCAGAATGTATCCCCATTGTCAAGAAGACAAAATTTTATGTTTGTTCAAATACTTCTATATTTTAAGAGTTAATTATAACAAAGGTACTGTTATCAAACTAAATTTATTTTCATTAAGTAAATATTTGTTCTGATTCAAAGTATTTGTCTGAAAGCTAATTTTGTAGTTGGAGTACTGATGGAGAGAGCTTTGAATGCAAAAACTAATTTGTAAATATGGTGACTAAACCATTTTTTAAATGGTGGGTGATTAAATTCTTTTGTTATGCAACAATTTTTAAAGAATAAAATAATTTTAAATAGAAGAACAAAGGGAAGACATAAATTATATTCTGAAGCTAGATCTTGCTAGTACAATTTCATAGCTATCAGAATAGATGAATTAGAGGCTAATAATACTTGCTATGATGTATTTTTTGAAGATGTCCCCAAAAATACATGTTGGAAAATATGTCCAACGTAACAATATTTGAAACAATATTTCAGTCACGGGGACTCCACCCCCATAAAAGACTCATGCTGATTATAAAAGGGCTTGAAGACACAAATTAATATCTCTCATCCTGTCTTATTCTCTTGTGTTCTGCTGTGGAATGACACAGCCAGATGTCAGCACCTTGATACTTGACTTCTCAACCTGCAGAACTGGGAGAAACAAATTTCTTTTCTTTGTAAATTATCCATCTGGAGACCCCTAAGTTAATCAGAACTGTAAAGTTCCTTTTACCATGAAAGGTAACATAGTTTTATATTCCAATACATCTTTGAGGAGGCCATTTTTCTGTCAACATGGAGAGATATTCTAAGTACTCAGCAATATCTCCAGAGGCAAGAAAGTCATTTAAAAAACAATTGCATTCCTTTTCTCTTGAAATTAATAAATAGATAATAAGAAGTCATTTCACCATTTTTTCCACAGGAGAAAATCAAAAGAGAGAAAGTGTTTATTATAAACAATCTCATTAATGAATTGCAGAAGGAAAATAATCCTAGATAGATGGAAAACTTGAAATGCAGAAGAGTAAAGAAATGTATAAACATATGTGTGAATGTACATGAGGTGTCTTCTTGCTATTACAATACAGAATCTCACTATGTTGCCCTCGGTAGAGTGTGTGCCATCACAGCTCACAGCAACCTCAAACTCTTGGGCTTAAGGGATTCACTTGCCTCAGCCTCCCAAGTAGTTGGGACAACAGGCGCCCACCACAATGCCTAGCTATTTTTTTATTGCAATTGTCATTGTTATTTAGCAGGTCCGGGCTGGGCTCGAACTGGCCAGCCTTGGTATATGTGGCTGGCGCCCTACTCATTGAGCAATGGGTGCTGAGCCAATATATAAAAGATTTCTAATTAACATATTGCTCTGGGTTACATGTCTAGAATGATTAAAATAAATATAAAAAGAGATACTTAAAATAATAAGTAAAAATAGTATCCCATTGGGTAATGAAGGTAAATTATATAAAGCGTTCCTGTATTATCTGGAAGGAAGATCAAATATAATTAAATTTTAGCCTTAGATGAATTAATATGGTAAGTTTTATAATTTTTAAAATTAATTTATAATTTATAAGGTAAACACTAGGAAAGTAAAAATCATATAATTTATACTCTGCTATGGAAAATGCAATTATTAAAAGTCAGTTTTAAAAGAATAAAGAGAAAAAAAGAAAATAAAGAGCAGATGGGACAAATAGGCAGCTTAAATAAATATTAAACCTAACTATAAATTGATTGTGAATTGGGATCATAAAAGAAAAAGATTATTAGATGGTATAAAAATATAAAAATTGAATTTTCTATTTTGAAGGAATATATTTTAAACATAAAAATCAGTAATGTATGAAATTAACAAGGCAGAAAATACATCCTAATAAACATTAAGAGAAAACTGAGGTTGCTATATTAATATCAGGTACAACAAGCTGGAGACTAAAATGCATTACAGTAGATAAAGCGGGTTCAACATAGTGATAATAGGTTCAATTCATTTTATACTTATTTGAAAGCACTGTCAGGAGATAACTGACAAATACACAGTTAAAAGCAATTTCAATACACATCTTTCAGTAATTTATAGAAAATTTAAACCAAACATCAGCAAGGATATAGATAAAAATTGAATGTGATTAACAAATTTCATCTATAGACCTGCACAATACACCATTTATTGCTTCTGCCCCTCGCATAATACAAATTATTTTAGCACTCTTAAAATATTTACAAAAAAAGTTTGATATATTAGGTTGTGAGTAAAGTCTTGACACATTTCAAAATATTAAAATCATATTAAAATATTCTCGTGCCTCAATGAAAATATGTTAAGAATCAATGATAAAAGGTAAGCATAAAATTTTCATAGTTTTATGATTATAAAAATTCACTTCTGAACAGCACATGTTGAAAATCTTGGGTCGTTCCTTCCTTCCTGCTTCACTGGCTTGTTTCTCGATAGAGGGCAGAGCCTCCGATCTGTCAGCGTTCTGAGGATCCGGGAAACCATCCAGGCAATGGAGAGGGACCTGGAGCTGGAGAGGGGCCTGGAGCTAGAGAAGGACCTGGAGCTGGAGAGAGAGGGACCTGGAACTGGAGAGGGGCCTGGAGCTGGAGAGGGGCCTGGAGCTGGAGAGGGGCCTGGAGCTGGAGAAGGACCTGGAGCTGGAGAGAGAGGGACCTGGAGCTGGAGAAGGGCCTGGAGCTGGAGAGGGGCCTGGAGCTAGAGAAGGGCCTGGAGCTGGACAGGGACCCGGAGCTGGAGAGAGACGGGCCTGGAGCTGGAGAAGGACCCGGAGCTGGAGAAGGGCGCACCAGGACTGCTCAAGGAGGCAAAGTGGGGAAACCAGAGCAGAAACAACCGGACTTGCGGATTGGCTGAAGTGTCCCCATGCTGGTACAAATGCGATTTCTAATAAATGGTTAAGAACACATTGCCTCCTGTAAACAAAAAGAGGGCAATACACCCATAGACAAAGGGCGGGGGGAGGATTTTTTCCCTCTGACAGAAGCTCTGGTACTTTCTCTGTATTCTTTTCTGTAACATAAATCGTGGATTCATTCTTCAAATCCCCAAGCCCAGGGACCTACTGAAAAAGAAATTCGAATTATCACCAGTAAATAATTAAATAATAATCTTTACCCTCAGTAACTCGTGTGGTTCAGGGCGGGTGAAGCCCGGCTTGGTCAGCGCCAGCCACCCAGTAGGACTTGGCCATGTCTTCTGCTTCTCCATCACCGGGATGTTGGTGCAGCCGAAGAGGGGAGGTATATATACCCCAGGACAAACAAACCAGGCAGAGAAGATTTTTTTCCGACTTTGGCTTTTCCCTCTGCCAGGAGCTCTGATGCTTTTTCTGTATTCTTTTCTGTAAAATAAATTCTGTCTTACAACTGATCTGTGGTCCATGGTTTTCATGCCTTATGTTTAAGGTATTAATATTGATCTATTGTGAGTTGATTTTTTGTAAATAGTGTGACTCATTTGTCCAATATTATTATCCAGTTTTCCCAACATTGTTTATTGAAGAGACTATCCTTTTCATATTGTTTGCAAGTAAATATTGTGGTATTCTACAAAAGAACAGGAATTTAGTAACTACAATCGATGCATTTTCATTGAATTTTTAGGAAAATATACCAAATTTAATTTAAAAGTATAGTAAATAGTGCATTTCTTTTATATGTTGGGACACTGTTTTAAAGGTGGAAGATTAGTGGCTTATCAGATAATCTATATGATCTTTTTAACTTGGTTGTGAAACATTAAAATATCTCAAATAGAGCTAATACTGCAAATATTTTTAAAAGAAGTTGCATTAGTAAATCTCTAGTCTGGTGAATAAAGAAATAGATTTGGGCTATATTATTTTTGTACGTGTACATTACCATAAAATTCAATTATTTTGCATAAAGTAAGAGGGAACTGTAGTAAACCAAATGTGCATATAATTTTCATTATGGCTCACTTTTCAAAATAAAATTTTTCAGATTTCCCATTTCAATCAAGTTAAGATTTCTGTTATTACTTTAATAAATTATCTTAATTAGAGTATTCATTCAAAGTCGTGCAGTACATCATTTGACAAGGAGAGTTAGTGATTAGTAAGCTACTGTATAGACGTTTAAAATTATATTTGTTATTTTTAAACTATGTGCCATTTAGAAATAATAAGTAATATGTTGTCTGTATCATATCCCATCTTTTTATTATAAGAAATAAGAGCTAACTTCTAATTATGAATTGTATTTCTGTTCTGTGACTAATACGCATTTTTTATTTTTGGAGTACTTCTCATTCTTTAAATTCCACTTCTCTGTGTGTGTTTACATATACATACAACTGTGTAATACCCTTTTTTGTTTTTAAGTTTTTCCTACTTGGGTTTGTACCAAAACAAAAGAAAAAAAGTACTATTTGCTACGTGGATATCAAATAAGTTTTTTGTCTCAAGTAAGAGAAGAAAAATGTAACAGTGAGATTGATGAAGAAAACTTAATAGTTCATATTTATTTTTAGACTTTAGAAAAAGTATATCATATAATGGGTAAGATTAAATGTATAACTATCTTCAGTTTAATGTAAAGATCTATAAAATCTAATAAAGAGTATTTCTGTGTAGTCTGATCCCTGGAGCCTAAAACCTCCCAAAGTAATTCAGGAAAAGATCACATATGGTTTTTCAGCTCCTTCCTCCTCCTGAAAATACTGAGAAGGCTGTATGTTCCAGTGTAAACGTGTAGTGAATGTTCTAGCAACAAAATAGGTAAAGCCTATGTCAACTGAATCCCTGAGAAACTATGGACAGCAGAACCCATGCAAACCACAAGACAACATCCTATTTTTGTTGTACAAAGTAATAGAAAGTATTTTTAACCAATAGTGTAGCTTATCTTGAATACTATCACACCTATCTTAATTATGCCCTCATAGTTTTATAACTATTCACCCTTTCTTTTGCACTATCCTAACTTTTTACTTTGTCATTTAATTTAAGCTTCTCTATCAAAGGCCACTGATTACTCCCTAATTGTATTCTCTGTTTTACTGAATTGTGCATTCCTCTTCTGATTGTTTTTTATTTTTATATCAATAATGTTCTAATTCCCTAGTCCCCCTTACACATCAGGAATCTATTGATCACTTAACTCCAAAACCTGTTTGGGACTTTATTAACTAGTGAAATAAATACACATGCATGAAGATACAATAGTTTTGCAACTGTGAAGCATCATCCCTTTTTATTATATTACTGTGAAAGAGGAAAAAAAAAATCAATGTTATTTGAATATGATAATTAACCTAATAATTTTGCATATATGTTTCTCCCTTCAATCTCACATAGACAAATAAGAAAGACCTCACTCTAAGTTTAGATTTGTTATTCATTTTCTATACTTTTTTCAACTCTTTCTTTGCATATCAAAATGCTCATGGTTTATTTTGGAAAATAACTAATTGTCTTTCGTGCGTCATCTTTTACGGATGCATTCATAATGTATCCCTTATTTAAAAAGTAATAGGGAATTTTCCTTATTTTATTTTTTAAGCATGGAAATTCTAAGCACTTTACAATGCAAAAGGCCAGGGAATTAAGGAATTATGCAAAGCATATGTGTCTGCACATAGAGATTAGATTCTACAGTGAGTAGGCTCAGATGCTCAGGGATTAGTGCTCAGCTCCATTTTAAGTACATTGAGTCTACAATCTGCAGTACCAGTGATTTGCATGTGGAAATTCAACAGGTCATGCTTAAGTTGTCACCTCAGCTCAGGGCAACCCAGGGGGTTTTTACATTGTCAGGGACTTAAATTTGCACAAGGAAAATAGATATACAACCTGTGATTAATTAAACATAGGTGGTGACTGTAGGTTTTTTGTTTTTTGTTTTTTGTTTTTAAAGAACCCTCCAGGTCCCAGGTGCCAGCCACAGTCCCTAGCACAGGCCTGGCCACTCCAGCTGCCCCATCCCGACCGACGGGAGGGAGGATTTGGGTCCTTCCTGGTTTTTTTAGTTGTAGAGCACTTACTCATATTAACTCATATAAACAAAAGATTGTAAGTGAAATTATACGGGAATGGTTCCTGACTAAGAAATGAAATACAACTCTTAACAGCATTCCAAGAAACACTAACACTTAAAGAAAAGGAAGCAAAATCAATAAGGCAGTGATTAAGAAGAATTGGTCAAAGAGGTTGGTGGAATACCTGGAGTCTCTCGGAAAGGGAACTTTGAAGGAGAAAGTGATTAACACAATCATTTCATTACAAGAAGTCAAGCAGGATGAGCCCTGTAGTTTATTCACTATAGTTACTATAAGGAGCCATTGACTGGTGACCTCATAAAGAGATTAAACAGAAGAAAGAGCACTAAAGTCAGACTGAGTTGAGAAAAAAAGGGAAAAATGAAGGGTTGCGTATTCTTTCAAGAAAGATGGCTATGAAACAGCTGGTTGAGATAGGCTTATGTGTGTGCATGTGTTTGGGGGCTTTCTAAGAGGCATTGTTTCTTTTTGCATTTAAGATGTCAGATTCTTAATAACCTTTAAACAATGTTAGAAATGAACCATAATGAAAGAAGTAATTGAATACATAGGAGAGTGTGGGACAAATGAGAGACAGTCCCCTGAAATCACTTTATACGTTTCCTTTCTTTGACTCTTTTATAAGCTCAGTGTAACTTTTAGCCTTCAGTTTTAACCATCCCCAGTTTATACAACCTAGTGCTTAATCATCCCTTTGAGACTTCCCAAAAGCCCTTCCATGGCTCTAATCTCCCTGCTTTGTATTTCCGTCTTGGCTATATGTTTGTCTGCTGGACATTTCCATTTCAAATTCAATACATCTAAGAGCTAGCTCTTCATTCTCCTGAAAAATCAACTTTCCTCCTCACTCATTCTTTTGTAATTTGTTCAACACCTCTTCTCTTGCTATTCTTTCTTACGCATTCCTTTATAATCAAATATTATTTCTACCTTTAACCACACAGTCTTGACAAAGACACCTGAATTTTGACTGCAGCTCCTAAAAAGGATTAATTCTAATTTCACAGAATGAAACCTCACAGAATGTTTCTTTATCTTTTTGGACTACATGACCTTTAAATTTTCTCCCAAACTAATTTTGCCTGATTCTTGAAGATGACTTAAAACATTGCAATAAAAGCTATACAATTTCACATATCTACTTTATGAATGAAAGAAAATATAATTAAACCAGCAATTGCTTTCTCTCTAAGGGAACTTAGGAAATGGAATTAACATTTCCTTTTTGATTTAACTCTTCTTAATTAGTCTTGTATGGTATAGGTATAGAGAGAGATTACGTTTGATGTAACTAAATGTAAATTTTGTTTTGTTTTCACCAAAAAGTGCTGATAATTTAACTGCATTGGTTTAGAAATATTTGGCAAATCATGAACAATGAGTTCCCTCAAGGATAATTTTTCTACTGAAATAATTCATTTAATAAAATATCCAAAAGCAATTAAATATCCATCTGATGAAATTATGTTGTTAGCTGAGCTCATGTCTAAAAATATCTCAAAGCCATCTTCATTTAAATAAGGAAAGATATCATGTGTCATTATTTTGGTAAAATTATTTTAGTGAAAGATGTGACCAAGAGTCTCCAATTAATTCCAAAGGCCTGTTGCTCACCTGGTCGCAGCCTAAGGCACAAGACTGAATATTCAATTGCAAGCACTTTGAAATAAGATATAACATGCAAGCTTTTCATAAAATTAGAATTAATCTTTTTAGGAGCTACAGTCAAACTTACTGTTTCTTATTCATTCTTGCATTCATGCATTTAGCTATCTACTTATTAAATCCACAGCAGATATTCTGTTATCCACAAAATAATTAGGCAGAATATTTGATAAAATAAGGCGTCAGCATGCTCTAAGTTTATTTTGAGGAGTAAAACAATACATTAGATGTTACTCAGAAGTTTTAAAATTAGTGTATCATTTATAATGTTTTATGCATATATTATTTTTATTTTTGAAATTCACTAAAATAAGCAAGTTTTTATTGATTTTTCCCCTAACCATCAAACATTTTTTTTCAGCACTAAGGGCAAAAATGATAAAGAACTATTTCATTGCCCTCATTAAGCTTATGTTTTGTTGAGAAAAGAAATGAACTACACCTGTACAAAATGAATGAAAAAAACATAATATTTTTAAGTATGTGAAGTGCTTTTTATTTATGGACGCACAAAATGTGATTTTGCATGTAATATTATCTCTACACATAGAACAATTTTTTATGTTATATGGAGCAGAAAGACAGAAAGAGAAGATGTAAGGACAGAAAGAGATAGAAAATATTGTGTCTTTCCTCTGAAAGCCATATACTACTTGGAAGCATTGAACTACTCAGTTAAGATAAGACATATAAAAGTTTGTCTCATATTACAAGAATCATGATTAGGCTGTTTCTTCCTTTTCATCAGTGGCTTGGAAAAGTAAAGACCTGGATACTGACAGTTTCTAGCTATAAGGAAGGTTAGGAATTTGAATATTTAGCTTTTACAAAATTAAAAAAAAGAAGAAGAGGAAAGTTGGGATTGAGTGTTGTATTAAATAGGGTGCCACATAATTAGACCTTGAAGTTTTGTTTGGAAGTGATTTATATAATTTAATAGACATAGAGGGTGAGACAAAGAAAGGAAGAAAGCTAAGCAAAGGTGCATAAAGTCTGGTACCCAGTGGATAATTCTCACTCAGTGACACAAAGGATCTTTGGAGCCAGTAGTAGGGTCACACCATTGCCATGTTTTGGGCAGAAGAGCAGAAATATTTGTATTCCCACACATACCAGTCATTGGTTCAGGACAGCTTCCTAGAGGGAGTATTGCTCAATCAATTCTAGTCTCTCTATCTGAGACCGAGCGGCCTGGAGGAGGCCCTTGGAAATGCAAGATGCACATGCTGGCTTTGGAAAATAAAAGCACACCATGAAAATGGTAAAGGGATCCAAGGAAATACTGGCAGGACACCTATATCATCTGTTATAGGTGCTGAGTGAGCTACATTGTGCTACAGGAGGTCAAAATAGACAAACGTAAAGGTTAAAATAATAGTGAAAGGAACAATACTAGAGATAACATAGCTTTATGTAATTGTATCAATATATTTGTGAATCACACACATCATGCAAAATTTATGAGGGCTAGATTCATTAGGGCAATTTTGTATATTCACTTATATATTTGTGCCCTATCAAGTTTTTCAAATACATAAAGTGGAACTTGGTGAAAATTCTGTGCAATCATTCTGAGAAATGGTAATTTACTCAGAACCCTGAGATAGAGGAATCTAAGCCAAATGAAAAAAAAGTCTTTTCCCAGTGAACAATTAAAATTATTGTTAGAACTTAACAATGTTCATTGATTATTGTTAAATAGGGACAGATATTACAATGCCTTTAATTATATTCTTGTTTTACTGACTTTAGAAATTCCACTTGAGAAAACATGGCTTGAGAAAATGGAAACGATACTTTAGTTAAAAAAATTCCCCTATAGTACAGATATTTCTGCTTATTAATTTAACTATAGGGAAAATGAACTGTAAACTTGAAAATAAATTGATAAGGAAGTTATTAATAATAATTTACTTATAGCATGTTTAATAAATTATTTATTTTAATCTACTTATAAAGATAATCCTCAAGTACATTCCTGATAAATAAATCTCCTCCCACTTTAGAGGAGAGAGTATTTCTTATTATGGCAGAACTTAGCTACTTTATATAATCAGTTAATTTGTTCTCACTATTAACTTTTAAAGCCCTTTGAACAATTTCAGTGTTGCCTTCCATTGTGTTAATCACGTTCACTTGAAATGAAAGAGGCACCCTAAAATAACCTATTGAAGCAGAAAATTGCTGTAGCTATTCTCTCCACTGTTAGGTACAAGTACCCAGACAACACTTGGTACCATTTTACTCCAAAGAAATGTTTGCCATTGAAGGTCTCTATGTAAAGAGAGGAATCCTAACTATACTTGAGTTTTACCTTTTGTATCATTGCCTTTCCTCCTAAACCAAATAAAACCAAACCACAAGATAATTAAATATGATAATTCCCTATTTTTTAATGAGAAAGATGCGTTGTTTTTGTAACATTTAGAAACTGAAATTAAAAAATATTCAGTTCAAACTCTCACATAAGGATGCTAATGCTCAGTAGATCTTTTGTTTCACTCAAAAGAAAGTTACATTATTTTCTAGAAAGCATTAATCAACTTTATGCATCCGAAGGATATTTATATGAGTGTCGAACTGCACTTTTTAGGAATTCTGTCTATAAAGTAGAGTGGATTTCTCTTTTATACTTCTGCCAATTCAACTAGTACAGTAGTTCCCCCTAATCTTTGCATGACTAACCTAAATACAGTTTTTTCAATTAGTTACTTCTTTAACCTTTATTATGGTAATACACACAGAAAATAATTACTTGAATATATCTCATAACAAGAAGTTTCTAAGTATTTTATAAATAAATGTAAAAGTGCAATTGACTGTCCATGATAACTGTGTTCCCAATCTTACTTATGTGTTTGCATTAGCATTATTTCCCATATTCCTTGAATCAATTATTGGATACATTCAAAAATCATTACAAAATGATTGGTGATTATGAATTTCAATTTAAACACTTTGATGTAATTTATAATTAAGAATATAGCTATAATTCATGAAGGCTAAATGCTGAAGATATAATCAAATGCCATTTAAGTAACTTTTGAGCAATTGTTTTAACTTACAGTTATCAGTGAGGTAAATGTTAAAGTTTGATTAATGGCACTTTGAAAAATCTATGTTAGAAAGTGGAGACATCTAGTGTGTCTCTACAACACTGCAGTTATCATTTCCCATGGGCTTGTTGAGTTCCTATGGTTTTATATAGTTTGTGTTGATTAGGTCAAATAATCTTCACAGCAATTCTATACATAGCCACAGAATTAACACATTTGAGAATCATTCTATTTAAGATAACAGTTGGACAATGCTGTACTTACAAAATGTGACTGTTCTTCAGTAGATAATAATTACTAAAGAGTATGGTTGTCAGATACTGAGATTTGCAGTAAAAGATAAATTATATTTTTGAGATGGCAAAACAGAAATCAGAGCTCCCATAGTATTAAGCCAAGTATGATGCTAATATACTAGGCTTTGAATTTTTAGAAATTATTACCAATACACTATAAAGAAATATAATATTTACTGTCATGCTAAATTTAGGCATTTGACCACAACACTACATTTCTTACCAGCTCATCTTTTCTATAAAACCATAAAACTTGGCTAATAATAAAAAGAAACTTTCTTCAGAATTTGGAAAGTGTGTAGTATAGAATTTTTTTTTTATAGCAGCTTTATTCAGAATACCTAAAAACTAAAAACACATATCTATCAACAGGAGTATAGCTAAACAAACAGTGGTATATTCATACATAAGAATACTTACCCACGGATAACAAAGTCATTTTTCCCACTCCATTCAGTATCCAGTACATTTTCCATCTTGGCTCTTCCCCTCAACCTCCCACATCATCAATCCCACCCTCTCAACAGTGAGAAAAATCTGCGCTAATGCCCTTGACCCTCCAACAGTGTGCCATTCCATCAGCAAAACAGAGCAGGGGAAGTTGGTGCTTTCTCCAGTTTTAGCCTCCCCGTTATATCATTGCAGTAAGTGATAAAATAACTTAACTCTTTCATTTGGGTCTTGTCGCTTTAATCAACTACTCAGACATTCAGGAGCTCAGATCTCTCTTCCAGCCCAGCTGAGCTCCTGACACTACACACATAGCAGGAAGACAAAAATGAAAAATATCAACAGCACCACAACTTAGTGAACATTTGTGGCACCAAGAACTCTCACAGATTGCTGGTGGATTGCAAAGTGGCACCACCAGTTTAGAAAATAGTTTGAGAGTTGTTTCTTATTTGTTTATTTCAAGGCTAAACAATTACTTGCACTTTGCTCTAGTGATTATGTATACATATCCAGGTGTTTGGGTAAGAAAAATGAAGACACAGATAATTACAAGATTTATACAAAAAATATGGGTAAAGAAATTCAGATTTTCTTTAATGAGAGGATGCAGAAACAAATTGTGTGTACATGTAGTAGAATACTAGTTTTATGGATAAAAAATAATGGATTTTTTTATTAATTATAAAAAAATAATACAGATTGGATGAATCTTAACACATATGCTAATAGAAAGAACTGAGGTACCAAAGTCTAACATAACATTGGGGTGGAACCTGGTAGCTCACACCTGTAATTCTGTCACCCTGGGAGGCTGAGGCAGGAGGATTGCTTAAGGTCAGGAGTTTGAGACCAGCCCGAGCAAAGTAAGACCCATATCTACTAAACATAGAAAAAGTAGTGGGGTATGGTGGCCTATGCCTGTAGTCCCAGCTACTCCTGAGGCTGAGGCAGGACTCCAGAAGTTAGAGATTGCTGTGAGCTATGATGATGCCACATCACTCCATGCTGAACTACAGAGCAAGACTCTATCTCAAAAAAAAAAAAAATTACAAAATATAACCTTTTATTTGCAAGTAGTTTTAAATCTGGCAAACATAATCTTTAGTGAAAGATTAGGCTATTATTTGTCTATGGTAAACAACATTTAGATTGATGGGAAAAGCACAGACTGAATCTTCTAGGTGTTGAAAGTGTTATGCTTCTTGGAAGGCTCCTGGTGATATTTAAAGTCTGTGCAACTTGTATGCAAACTGGACCTCAAAAGACAAAACATCATTTTCATATGTTTTAAACTATGAAATTTAATAGACCCTGCATCTAAAAGTTTCAAAATAATATCTACGTATTTTCTTTTCCTTATAAAGATGAATAACAATCACTACCAGAAATTATATTCATGTAATAATGAATTATAATTTCATAGCTTTTTGACTACAGTTTATTTTAACCTTGAATACACCAAAAATACTTATTTGAAATATATAAAATATAAATTTTTCTTAGAAATAATTTCCAAATTCTTTCTACAATGAGATGTTGGTCTAACTGTCAATTATGAAGAAAAGTTCCAATACAAAGGTATTTGAGGTGATCTTGACTAAGACTTTAGGTTTCCTATTTTCACCTGCTATTTTGGAATATCTGGTGTATGTACACCAAAATTTGTATTCTTTGTATGGTAAAATCTTTAGAACTGGCTCTGGCTCACTGAGTCCCACTCAATATAAAGTGCTATCTAAACTTGAAGCATCAGTGTTAGAAATACAGCCAATAAAAAAACTGGAACTAAAACCAAAAATCCATAGAGACACAAATTTTGCAATGACTGGTTCTTATTTCATTCAACAAAAACAGAATAAAAATTTAAAGACAAATATATTTGTTCAGGTATTAGATAGACATCAGTATTTTAATTATTCAATAACTTACATTTGACTTCAAATTGGTCTTTACTTCCAAAGTAT
This sequence comes from Perodicticus potto, assembly GCA_963574655.1. NCBI lineage: Eukaryota > Metazoa > Chordata > Mammalia > Primates > Lorisidae > Perodicticus > Perodicticus potto. Next base: position 30,677 of record CAUYRH010062516.1, on the reverse strand, counting down.
AAACAATCATTATCACATATAATATCTACATGTTTAATTCTTAACATCTGTATTTAAAATATATGTGCCTGTGTGAGTGTGTGTTTGTGTGTGTGTGTGTGCGCAGAAGGATGGAATTTGTCACGTTAGCTTAGCTAACTGAAAACTGTATTCAGCTCTATCCCTATTACACTAACAGATAGATTGGAGGCATCTGGCAACAACTGCTTTTGAAAGAAATTAAAAAACACATTATTTCAGAAACAAATATATATAGTTAAACAATTCAATCCAATATAATATCCACTTCATCCAATATAAAGGTATTTACTGTGACCATCAAGCAAACAGAAAGAGGCACACAGTAAAATTCTGGGTCTCACACCTGCTATTTATGAAATAGGTAATTTGTGTAACATGTATGAATTAATTTTAATACTAATTTAAGACTAATTGCTTATAATATATAAGCAATATAGAAACTCTGTTAAAAATAACTTTTTAATAATTAAAACTAAAACGCTCAAAAACTATGCAGGTTGTTTTTTTGTTTGTTTGTTTGTTTTCCAGAAATCTACAATTGAATCTAAAACTTATTTCAAAGTGAAGGAAATAGAACATCTAGAACAATTTTGAAAAAAAAGAAGAACGTTTAAGAACTCACATTCCTTTCTTTCATAATTGTTATAAAACAATTCTAATTAAGATAAATGGTATTAGTGAAAAGATAGATATGAAAATCAATAAAACCATATATAAATTCCAAGAATACTCAGCATTGATCAACTGATTTTTAACTAATACATCTTACTTTTAGCACAGTTAAATTTTCATAGAAGAACTGAGCAGATAATGAGGAGTTCAGATGCCTCCTACTCACCATGGTTTTCCCTATTATTATGAATACATATGTAGTATCTTGAGTAAGTACGGCATATTTGTTATAACCAAAGAACCAATATTAATACATCAGTATTAAATAAAGTCTATAGTTTACATGAAGGCTCACTTTTTGTACTATAGGGTTCTGTGAGTTTTGACAACTATACAGTGTCCTGTGTCCACCAGGGTGTCATGAAGAATAATAGTTTCACTAACCTAAAAATCCTGTCTCACCTTTTGCAGCCCTACTCTGTCCTCTGCTTCAAGCAACTCCTGGCTTCCGCTGATGATTTCACTGTCCCACAGTTCTGACTTTACCAGAACATCTATCAGATATTTGGAAACACAGTACGTAGCTTTTCTGGTTGGCTCCTTTCACATGGCAATGTGCCTTTAAGTTTCCCGCATGTTTGCTCGTGGCTTGATGACGTCTTTATTTTTATTACTGTGTGATATTTCACTGTATAATAAATCAGTTTATTTATGCATTCACCCATAGAAGAACATCTTGGCTACTTTCAGCTTTTGAAAATGAATGAATAAAACTGCTATAAAAATTTATGTGGAGGTTTACATAGACACACAACTTAAATTCAATTTGGTAAATACTCATGTGCATTATTGCTGGTTCTATTGGTAAAACTATGTTTAGTTTTACAAGAATTTACTAAACTGTCTTCCAAAGTAGCTGTATCATTATACATAACCACCAGAGTTTCTGTTGCTCCGCAATCCTGTGGAATTTGGCAGGGTCGGTGTTTTAGATTTTAGCTTTTGCGATATGATACAATGATATATGATCTTAAGCATCTTTTCACATGCCTTTGGGGAAGTATTTGTTCCCATTCTTTTTCATTTTTTTCATTGTTGAGTTTTAAGAACTCTCTATATTTTATGCGCAACTCTGACAAAAACCTGATCAAAGTGTAACAAAAAATATGTAATTGGGATAATATTTATAAAATTCTCCCCAATCTATCTTGTCTTTTTCTTCACTTAAAATTATTTTTCCATAGAGAAAGGGATTTTTTTGATACTAATAAAGTCCATCATCAAATTTATCTTCAAGGATCATGTTTTCAGTAGTGTATCTTTGCCAAACTCAAAGAACCTAGAGTTTTCTCCTATGTTACCTTTTAGATGTTTATATTTTTGCATTTTACATTTATGTCTAGATGCATTTTTAATTATTTTTTGTGAAAGGTATAAGATTTGTGCTTGCTTTAAGGCATGAAATGATAAAAATCCTCAAAGAAAGAATAGGAAAAACACTGGAAGATATTGGCCTGGGGAAAGACTTTATGAGGAAGACTGACATGGCAATAGCAGAAATAGCAATAATAAACAAATGGGATTTAATTAAACTGAAAAGCTTCTGTACAGCCAAGGAGACAAAAACCAAAGCAAATAGACAACCTACCCAAGGGGAAAGGGTATTTGTATATATTGAATGAGACAAAAACTTAATAACTAGGATCTATACAGAACTTAATCCACAAGAAAAAAAACAACAATCCTGTATATCAATGGAGAAGAAAGAGGAACAGAAACTTCTCTAAAGAAGACAGATGAATGGCTAGCAAACACATGAAAAAATGCTCATCATCCCTAATTATTAGAGAAATTCAAATTAAAACCACCCTGAGATATCATCTAACCCCATAAAGAATGGCGCATATCACAAAATCTCAAAAGTGCAAATGCTGGCGCAGATGTGGAAAGAAAGAAACACTTTCTCCCATTCTGAGGGCTGTCCGCTTGCTATACTTACTGTGTTCTTGGCTGTGCAAAGCTTTTTAGTTTGATCAGGTCCCAATAGTGTATTTTTGATACTGCTTCAATTGCCTGGGGAGTCCTCCTCATAAAACATTCACCCAGGCCGATTCCTTCAACAGTTTTCCCTACACTTTCTTCTAGTAATTTTATAGTTTCACGTCTTAAGTTTAAATCTTTAATCCATTGAGAATCTATCTTAGTTAATGGTGAAAGGTGTAGACACAGTTTCAGTCTTCTACAGGTCACCAGCCAGTTCACCCAGCTACAGTGCATCTTAGAAGAATACAGATGAAACTTACTAAATGCAGAATACAAATGTGTTCATACAATAACTAGGAAAGTGCCATGAAGGCTATGTTAAACAGTTTGATGAAAATGTTTCAGATTATATATGAAGCCAGCATGTTGTACCCCACGATTGCACTAATGTACAGAGCTATGATTTAATAAAAAAAAAAAAAAAAGGAAAAAAAAGAAGTAGAAAGGAACACTTTTACAGTGCTGGTGGGACTGCAACCTAATACAACCTTTTTGGAAGGAAGTATGGAGAAACCCCAAAGAATTCGGCCTAGACTTCCCATTTGATCCTGCAATCCCATTACTGGGCATCTATCCAGAAGGAAAAAAAAAACTTTTATTATAAAGACACTTGCACTAGACTGTTTATCACAGCTCAATTTGCAATCACTAAAATGATGTGGAAACAGCCTAAATATCCTTCAATCCAGGAATGGATTGGCAAGCTGTGGTATATGTATACCATGAAATACTATTCAGTCATTTAAAAAAATGGAGATTTTCCAGCATTTGTATTAACCTGGATGGAGGTGGAAAAAACCTCTTAGTGAAATATCACAGGAATGGAGAAGTATGAATCCTATATATTCAACTTTGATATGAGGACAATGACAATTAATGACATAGTGGGGCATAGGGGAGGGGGAGAGCAGACAGAGAAGGAGGGAGAGGGTGAGGGAAGGAAAAAGGAAAAAAGTGAAAAGAAAAGAAAATAGTGATTCATTCTCACATAAATTGGATTTAATTTTGACCAAAGTACATTACTTAAACATTAATTTTTAATTCAACTTGTTAATATGTTGTTTAGGATATCGCATCTTCATTTATAAGTGAAATATGTTTGTCATTTCCCTTTATAACAATATATTTTTTCCAATTTTAATATCAGGTGTATCCAGATGAAGTAGAATGATTTTGAATTATTTCTTCTTTATCTATTGTCTATAAGATTTGGCGTGATCTGTTTTTTGGAAATTATCTTTTATTTTTATTCATAAATATTAGTTGTCTATTTTTTGAGACTTTGGAAAAAAATAATAAGAAGAAGTTAACTGATGACTCCATACTGAGCCTCAGAGTTAAAGCATTCTATAATAGACATACTCTTATTTGACAATGTGAATGTTACTTTTTTTGCATTATTATTATTATTATCATTGCTCAATAAAAAAAAAGTTTGTGCTTTAATTAATCTGTTTTACATATCATTCTTCCAGCATTATATGATGAAAACGTGTTGGAAAAAAATGAAATTGACTGGATACAGTGTATCAAGCCTGTAATTCTAGCACTCTGGGAGGCCAAGGCAGGAGGATCCCTTGAGGTCAGGAGTTCAAGATTAGCCTGAGGACAGGTGAAACACCACTACTACTAAAAATAGAAAAACTTCCCTGGACATTGTGGTGAGCACCTCCTACCTCAGTCTCTTGAGTATCTAGGACTCTATTGAGGTCAGGAGTTTGAGGTTGCTATGAGTTAGGCTGATGTCCCAGAATTCTAGTCTGGGCAATAGAATGACCTTGTCACAAAAAAAGAATCATTAAAAATTAATTTTAAAAGTTTAAAAAATAAAGAAAAAATGAAACTGACTTTGTTTCCATCTCAAAGATCAGTAGAGTATGTTTGTGTGAGTCAATTTTGAGCTCTCTATTCTATTCCACTGATCATTCGTCTTTTGTTTTTAAACAATGCCATGCTGTCTTGTTTCATGTAGATTTATAGGACCTATTAATGTATTTCTTTTCTTCTGTGTATTTTTTATTTAATTTACTTACCCTAATTTTCTTGGGTGGAAGCATCAATTATTAATTTTATGTCTTTTTTTCTTTTTAATGTATACATTCAATTGTATAAATTTTTCTCTAAGCTATGTTTTCATTGCATTCTACAAATTTTGATAATTTGTGTTTTTATTTTCATTTAGTTCAAAATATTTTTAAATTCTCTTGAGATTTCTTCTTTGATTCATACATTGTTTAGAAATATGTTGTATAATTTCTACATTTGGGGGGATTTTTCTAGGGTTTTTTAATTTTGTTTTTGACTTGTATTTTAATTACGTTGATGTCTGGGAGCAGACATTGTATAACTTCTATTCTTTAAAGTACTTAAGGTGTGTTTATGGTCTATAATATAGTATGTCTCGGTGACTGTCTCTTGTTTAAGCTTATGTATTCTGCTGTCATTGGAGGTGCCCATTAAATATATTTGATTGATGTCATTGCAGGTTTCTGTCTCCTGGATGTGTTCACTTTTGATAGAGGGTTATTAATGCCTTTAACTACAATAGTAGTTTCTTCTATTTGTCCTTGCAGTCCTCTCAGTTTTGTCTTAGACATTTTGACACTTTAGTATTAGGTACACACCCCTTAAGGATTGTGGTCTTTAAGGAGAATTAATCCTCTTATCATTATATAATAGCTGTCTTTATCCCTGGTAACTTTCCTTACTCTGATGTCTGCTCTGTCTAGATTAATGTACTAACTCACTTCCTTTTGACTAATGTTGATGCGGTGTATTTTACTTCATTTCTTTATAATCTGTATTTGCCTTTTCATTTCTTATATACAACCCACAGTTGAACACTCTGAGAGTCTCTGTCTTTTAATTAGTGCATTTAGATCTTTGGAATTCAAAGTCTTTATTGACACAATTGGATATAAAATCGTATTTGTTACTCTCTCCCTTTTATCACCTTCCCCCCTTATTTTCGCCTTTTGTAGTCCTAAGAACAGTTTATATGATTCTGTTTTATCTGCTGCCATCTCTCTGCTTACGTTTCCTGTCTGTGCTGGCATGCTGCCTACTTTATATATTGCTCCCTTCAGAATATTGATCATAGTTAAATTTAAATTCTCAGTCTGATAATTCCAACATCTCCACAATATCGGAATCCAGTTATGATGTTGCTCTGCTTCTCCCAACTGTGCTTTTTGCTTTTTAGTATGCCTTTTACTTGTACTGGGTAATAGGAGCTGCTGCAAATGAACCTTTACTAACGGGTGGGGAATTATGTGGGGGGAAGCATTCGATTCTCGTGTGATTAGTTCTCAGACTTTTAGTGACCCTTTTTCTTTTAGGCTGTGAACTTCACAAGTGTTTCTGAGCTTCTCCTCTGCAGCCCCCTCAGGTGAGACAGGGTGGCTTGAGTGGACTGGAAGTCGGAGTTTCCCTCCTCCCATGGGGAAGGCCAAAGTGTTCTGAAGTTGGGTATTTCCTTCCCACCAACCACTTCAGTGTTGACAAAACCCCAGCAGGTTAAGCTTTGGTTAGTTTCTCCTGAAGACACACCTTGTTAAGAAGAACCAAATGCTTTGTTGTAATTCAAAATGGTTCCTTCTCCCCTCCCCTTGATGGAGCGCCAGGGACTTTGTATCTGATATTCACTTCCAGAAACAGGTCAAGCTCCTAAAGATAAAGTTTTAAAAAGTAATTCAGCTCTCCTACAACTCAATCACCCTGGAGTTTTATACCTCAGCGTTGTCTACACCAAGCCTCCAGAAGTTAATCAACAAAAGTGCAGGTTTTCCTGGCTGGTCAACGATTCTTATGGAGGTTTGCATTTTTTTTTTTTATTGTTTTATTTTCTTGTCTAGTACATTGTGTTTCTTTGTATTTACCTGACTGTCTTTCCATTTGGGGGGGCAGCGTGTGTGTGTATTTTTCTGTAACATTACTTTTCTTACAGTTCTAAGAGTTACTGATTTATCAGTTTGTTCAGTTTTATACTTGTTGTTCAGATGGAGTTAAGATGGGCTTCCAAACTTCATGGGCCAGACAAGAAACTTTATTTTCCTTGTAATTCCCTCTAGTGCTTGCTAATAATTTCTCCTGGTATAGGACTTAAATACCAACCTTCCTACTGCAGAGACGTTTATTGTTTTTACTTAAAAACATGTAAGAAATTTCTCTCTTCAAAATAGCAAGTTCACTCAAATTTATTACATTGGAAAATGTTAAATTTACACAAGTCTACTTGAGATTGAATGCTGCTAGTCCTCTGAGAAATCTGAATCTGAAATTGCAATATCATTATCTAAGGAAATAATATCATAAAATAGTATCCAGAGACTAGGCACCCGTGGCTCAGTGGTTAGGGCGCTGGCTACGTACACAAGGCAGATGTGTTCGAACCTGGCGCGGGGCCTGTTAAAGAACAATGACAACTGCAAGGAATAAAAAAATAGTCAGGCACTGTGGCAGGCACCTGTAGTCCCAACTTCTTGGGTGGTTGAGACAAGACAATTGCTTAAGCCCAAGAGTTAGAAGTTGCTGTGAGCTATGATGTCACAGCACTCTACCTAGGGTGACATAGTGAAACTCTGTCTCAAAAAAAAAAAAAAAATAACATCTAGTGTGATTATCAAGTCATTACTCGCAACAGCATGATGCATTAGAATATAGTTATAGTAGTTTCCCAGCATAAAAGAATGGAATATTTAGTCATTTGTACCAGAAATAGAATTATTTGATAATCCAACTAGAAATACCTGCATGCGTCTCTATGTACATAGATGTGTTTGCATATATACACACTCACATACTTATATTGTATGCTGCATCTGCGCATTTTACTTTATACCAATAATAACTCAGTAAATATGATTCAAAATGATTATATGAAGTTATTGGAGACATAACTGAAATTTAAAATAATTATGTACTAATTTTTTTTAATGCTGTGTAGTGTAAACTGAAGACAGTAAATGTCAAGTAGACACCCACAGAAAGAGAGTTTAAAGGCAGAGGAACTTTGACCAAGGCCTTAAAGCAGATGAAAGATAGGATTCTACCTAAGTGTAGATGAGGAATATGGAATTTATAAAAGATAATAGAAATTTACTTAATTTCTCATACTATGTAAAAAAGAGAAGTAAATTCTGTGCTAGGTAGACAAAATAGAATTAAATATCATAATGTCTTAAGGATCTTGTTCAAGTCACTGTAATTAATGCAGTAATTAAAAGCAACGTATCTGAAAGTCTAATGACTTGATATTAAGTCATTGTTTTGAATTCCTTAGCTATGTGACTTTGGAAAAACATATTTAATCTCACTAAGACTTAGGTTTCTTATTTATAAAGTGGGAAAGACAGCAATATGCACTTTCGAGATTTGTGTGGTGAAGATTCAATAACATAAAATATATAAACTACTTAGCACTGAGTTTGCTGAGAAATAAGATCGCACTTTTTTAATGGAAGCTAAACACTGTTATATTGAAAGAAATGTTTACTACTATAGTCTGTGCAGTAATAAGATGAAGCTTGTATTTTTAAACATTTTGTTTCACAATACTTTGCTATGCTGGCAAATTATAAATTTAGCACTGGGGAAGGGAAGGTAAATAATTTCCTCATTAAGTAAAGTTCACATAAATGAAGAAATAAATTTAAGTAGAAACTCTGATAATGTCTCCATGACATATCCAAACTACACATGTGCTCAGTGGGAGGAAAAGACTTTTCCTTGATTAATGGTATTTAGGCTATATTCATCAAAGTCCCTCTGTGCATTAGCCCAGTCATATGGTAATAAACAATAATTTCAAACTCCTATAAAAAATAAGAATAATGAAGAAAATATGAACATTAGATGCACTAAGTTTCACTAAAAGGACATCTAGAAAATAATTTGACATCAATGTTGCTATTTGAGAAAACAAAATAGTCACATTGCATTAACACAAAGATTTAAATAAAGTAATAGTAGATTTAAACAACATTTTGCTAAGAACAAAAAACTGGCCATTTTCAGAAAGGGCAACAAACCAGTACAAACAAAATTCATGGAGGATTCTGGTGTCTGATGCTGACCATACAGGAAAGCTATTTAGATGTACAGAATACCAGCATCTTTGACATTAAATGAAAAAGATAATCATTGCTTTAACTAAATGAATCTCCAAATGAAGTCTAGGAAAACATGCAGCTGTTCCTTGACACAAATTATTTAGGAATATGGTTTGTCCTAATAGAACTAGTGTTTCTTCCAACTATTTTCATGTCGCTTCTCAAAAAAAGGTTGCTGAATGGATTTACTGATTAACAGAAGTCTCAATAGGCCAACTCTACAAAATAACAAACACACAGTGAAAAAAAAAATGGAAGAGTAAATTGAATTTGAATTTTCAGAGATACACTTATCAAACTTTGGAGATAGCCATACGCCAAAAAAGTCTGTGGATTTTTTATAACATTAAGAAAGTCTCACTCAAATAACATTATCTCATTGAAATTATCACTTAAGCTCTTTTTTCTATGCATCATTATATTTCAGTGCCCATTAGAGACAACCTGAATGTCCTCGCCACTGTTCACACAGCACATTTTATGGTCATGATGAAAAAGTTATATGGCCAGTGAAAGACCATGTCCTGAATACCAGCTTCCTTCTCCCTGCTTTATTAATAGATTGGAGACTAGGTGAGTTCTGATGCATCACCAAAATCTCAGAAAAATGTAGGTTACTGTGCAAGTGAATTCATACAGACTTTTATAACAATTAAAACCTCTTCATAGGCATGTTCATCCATGTTCTCTCTGATAATCTATCCATGGGGCTCAAAAGAGTTTTGATTGAACTATAGAGGGTGGGTTAGATCTTTGAAAGTGTGAATGTAAGACTTGTTTACATTTGCTAAACTGCTTTGTCATAGACACTCCAAATGACTCTCACAAGCTTTAATACTTACTATGCATATACCAGAGACTTCATGCTATTAATACCACTCCTTCTGCCTGAAGCAAAGATTCTACTACTAGGAATGGTACTCCATCACTCCATAAGTACGTCAGCCATGAGAAGGCCTAAGACCCGTGACATTAAATTCCAGGTTATTTGGAAGGCACCTCAGATTCCACCATTATTTCTTGAAAATGTATATCTTTTAAATAGTATGTGCAGTATGTACCTTATTTGAGTTAAATGAGTGTCACTTCTATCTCCCAACATTAGACATATAAAGACAGGTATAGAAACTTAGACCTCTTCTTTGATGTCAGAGCAACTAACACCAAGTACGTCTGCAGTAGACCACTGCTGGTTAGAGAATTTCATTCGTAAAATTTTGTTGAGCTACATGCTGATGGTCTGTGCATTTTTTCTAGTGTCACTCATATTGAATAATAAAAATATTTTCTGTTATGTTTCAAATACCCTGTGATTTTCTTTTTTTTTCTTTTTATTTATTTATTTATTTTTTTTTTTATAATTATTTTTTATTAAGTCATAACTATGTACAATGATTCAGGCTTGGAGTACAGTGTGCGGGCTTCCCATACAATCAGAGATATTTTTATCCACCTGATTAATGTAACATTCATGATATTTTCTCATTTACTATGTGAAAACAATTTTGATCCGTATTTAGAAGATTTTTCCTGACCCTTCACGTATGCACCACAAGTGTGATCTCACCCTTTATCATCTCTCTCCCCACCCTTTCCCTCCCCTTCCCTCCCTCACCCCTTTCCCCATCTTATTATGCAATAAGTGGATTGTAGCCTTCGCTTGAAAGATATAAATTTGCTTCATATTAGGGGTGTATACATTGGATTCTTTTTCTTCCATTCTAGAGATACTTTGCTAAGGAGAACATGTTCCAGCCCCATCCATGTCACTATGAAAGAGGAAAAGTCACCATCCTTCTTTAAGGCTGCATAATATTCCATGGTATCACGCTACCAGACCTGAGACTCTACTATAAATCAATAGTGATCAAAACAGCATGGTACTGGCACAAAAACGGAGAGGTAGATATTTGGAACAGAATAGAAAACCAAGAGATAAATCCAACTACTTACCGCTATTTGATCTTTGACAAGCCAATACAGCTCTTTTAAGAAGCTCAGAAGAGAAGAATCCAGAATAGGGCAGTCACTGGCAAGGAAAGAACATGGTTTGTTTTTGCCCATTTTTTTTAAAGGTAAATGCATACTTAAGGGCCATTGGTAAGGACTCAGTATAGTGTGAGAGTGACCAGGTATGCTCAAAGTTCAATTACTCTCATAATTTTGTCTGCACCTTTGCTCAATATGGATTGAGCAAATGTTAAACGTCTTACTAAGCACAGAGTAGCAAAAACAAAAGATGAACTACATCCTAGACATGTCATGTATAGATCAAGTGATTTAATCGCTTTAAGCTTCAGTTTCCTCGTCTTTTCAGGATTATCGCAACGATAAGAAGTAGCCTACGTGCGCCTGAAAAGCCTTCATTATCACACCTGGCACATAGACAGTTCCCAATAATAGTCACACTTATTATTTCACTCCACACAGCTGTATGATTTGTGTTAGTCAAATCCTTTTTTAGGTTTTTCGTGCTGGCAGGGATGTTGTACCCATTAATCTAAGCTTCAAATAGCTACCTAGGTTTCCTGTTCCTAAGCCCAATTCTCAAATGATGCTGCACCCTTCCATCATCAACATGGCATTCATTTTCTCAACACAAGTTTGCCGTTTCTGTCCCATTACTCGGCCATATTTTTAATCACCTACTTTTGTCATCATTGTCATTATCATTCCATAAAAGGGAGTTCCCTGGCATCAGCCTGCCAGTCACAGGCTTGGGCTTACACAGCTTGACTTCATCTATTTCTGCGTCTCATTCCATTCAGCCCTTCCACAAGCCAAAATTTCCACCACTTTCATATGCCCATCCTCTCATCACTCTTTGCCGTGACCTGTGGCGTCTCCTCCTTGGTATCCACCTTGATTCCTTTTAGGATGATTCTAATGGTCCTTGACAGTTTTGAGGTACGTGATTCCCGACTGAATCCAGCCCTCAGGACTCTCCTGCCTCAGGAAATACCCCCACCATTTCCATGAAAATGAGAAAAAAACATTATGATGCCAATTGATGACCATGGCTAATTTACCCTGATAGAGAATTTCCTAGAATGTACTACTTGGGTTATAATTTCAGTTGTCTTCTTGGCACTGCAAATGATACAGCCTCAGCCTGAATTCAGGACGTGTGCATTAACTTGCCATTACCAGCTCCCTTTCTAAGATGTTCTCCTCCTGTCAGTGTGCTCTCTGTTCTTCCAGCCCCCTTAAAATTCTAATATCATCTATTTTATTTTATTTTATTTTATTTTATTTTATTTTATTTTATTTTATTTTATTTTTGAGACAAAATCTCACTCTGTCACCCTGGGTAGAGTGCCATGGGTCATAGCTCACAGCAACCTCAAACTCTTGGGCTCAACTGATCCTCTTGTCTCAGCCTCCCTAGGAGCTGGGACACCACACCCAGCTAGTGTTTCTACTTTTAGTTGAGACAGGGTTTTACTCTTGCTCAGGCTAGTCTAGAACTCCTGAGCTCAAGCAGTCCACCTGCCTTGGCCTCCCAGAGTGCTAGGATTCCAGGCATGAGCCACCATGCCTGGCCACTAATATCTTCTTGGTTCCTACAATCCTTGCCCTATTCCACCCACTCTACTATCCCCATTTAGTCATCACTATGCCAATTCCTTAATGCCCTTTGAATTTATCTACTTTTCCCAGTTCCTTTTATATTTAAATCTATATCTCTGATTTCCTAGTTCCTCTGTCATAGCACTTAGAGATTAATCTTCTCAACTGCACTGTGATCATATCACCACCTAGCAAAAAATCTCTATAACTCCATAAGACTTGAAAAATAGTATCCAGCTGCCTCCTAACCATCCCTTCACCTTATCTCTCCCTGTTCCCATTAAGAAAATTCTATTCCAAACAGTTTTATTTTCCCCCCATTGTCACTCTGTGGATGTTCTTACTTTCTGTCCCTTGCTCAAATAGTTTCATCCACCTACAATCTTCTTCTTCCTCTGCTCCTCCCCAAAACTCTCTCCAGCTGAACCTCTTTCAGAGAATCAGCACCTCACTCTTAATGATTCCCATTCCTATGAGCTAAGAGCACTTAGCTAGCTTAATCATGCCCTGGACGTTGGTCGTGTAATGCCGTGTGTTTCCCTGTCTGTCATTTCTTAGAATTTTATGTCTGTTAAGTCTCTTCAAGAGGACATTATCTTTGGCTATTATCCTAGACGTAAAGTATCCATTAAAAGGGGGCTTCTGCTCTGTTCTGCATGATTCAGCCTCTACGAGGAATGTCAGTCCAAAACGGGATACTGATGAAAAGAAACACATTCAGAGGGGAGAGAAGGAAGGAGAGAGGGATAGAGAGAGATATAGAGGCCTGAGAATGGGAACATAGATTGGAGACTTATCTCCAAATACTTACAGAAAAATATATAAACTTATGCTATGTGACCCAGAGAATAAAAGGACCACATATAGAGGTTATAAGAAAACATAATAGCAATTAGTGTGTACAGCAAGAATAAGAATCAATTAGAAGGGATATTGGCTGTAGGGCTAGCAAGCCCTGGAGAGCTTCCTTGCAGAGCCAGGTTTCTGGATGGTAGGAATGCTAGAGAGATTTGTCAGGAGGGTTCTGAGATGCTGGGGTAGCACTGGGGGGGGTGCCTGGAGGAGGTAGGTCAGGCCGTGGTTATGTATCAGAGGTACAGAGGTGGTTTGATGACTGATACAGATTAATTAGCATTTCCTAGCTGCAGATCAGGCCCACCCTTCTTCAGATCCACTATCTGCAAATTGGCATAGAAGGAATCTTCCCACTAGACTCGGATGTTCTGAATACCAGCTTTCTGAGAATTGGATAGCTTTCGAAATAATACCAACATGAGGAAGTTACAGGGAGACATAATTTCAGTAAAATATAATCTATGTAAACGTTTTTAACCATTGGAGCTAGTAGAAAGTAATTTTGGCATAGAAGACCTCCAGGTTCCTTCCAGTCTTGAAAGGCTATAATTTTACTATAGTCTAATTCCCTCATTTTATAGATGTGGAAACTAAAACTCAAGGAGGAAACATGACCGAGATCTGCTTTGTCATTGCTGTTAGACTTCCATGTCGTGAATTTGAATTTGCTTTCCCATGTACATTTGTTTCTGCCCTCAACTGTAGTTTACTTCTTCTAGCCTCCACAATGACAAGACTTGTAGGGGTGTCTGATCCATAGGTGATGGACTGCGTGCAGATTATGGAGCTTGTTTTGCTTATCTGTGGTGTCGGATACTGCAAAAATTATGCATGCACCATTTTTTTTCCTCATCAACTTCTGTTAACCTTTGTGTACTTAATGTGTGGCCCAAGACAATTCTTCTTCTTCCAATGTACAGCAAAATAAAAAAGAGGTTGGACACCCCTGGACTAGAGGCATAGCATGCACACACAGGCTTTTAATCAATACGTGATGTATGAATGGATAAAATGCTCATCCTTGTCCACGTCTCAAGCTCAGGATTGCAGAGAGATCATTTAATTCATCCTCTACTCTCTCTCCTCCTTCAAAGGATTGGAACTTACCACTATTTCTTCCTTCTCTGACCCAATACTAATGGAGGTGCTAATGAGCCCTCTGGCCATCAGAAAGAGAGAGAAAGAAAAATGAAATCGTCTAATTAATCCACAAATCGCAGTCCCTGAAAAAAAAAAAGTGGTCGTATTTCCTACAGAAAGCCAGACGGGAACTAATGGGCACTAAGGCATTGGTCTTGGCTCTTTAGGGTATGTAGCTTGGGGCCACCTGCTGTTTTTTCAGGGATTATGAAGCATCACTTGGCTTCCATTTGGGTGGAGCTCCAGCATTCCCTTCCAAGTCTGAGCCATGTGTTTGCTTATTAAATGGGAAAAGGAGGGCAGAGAGTAACCTCTTTGTATAAGGTGAGCCTCCTGTTAGCATCAAACGTTTATTGAGTACTTATTATGTGCCAAGAATGCACTCTGAGTTTTACTTGGAATGTTTCATTGACTCCTATACCATTATTTCCCTCACTTTATACATGGGAGGTTTGGATAGGATAGACCAGATACTCAAGGACACACTACTAAGTATGTAGTCAAAGACATTTTGGCTAGCACGAAACCGACAGCTGCCTTCTTCAGCACATGCTCTGGACTTTCTCTCCACACTGTGAGGACAAGAGTGGCTGCACCTTCCACTGGTGAACTCTGGGAATGCAGCACAGCTCCTGCTTTGAGCAACTCAGGGGGAATTGGGGCTGATCTCATAGAAAATGGGATTTTAATAGACTGGTTTGAGGACATTGGGAGGGCGGGGGGTAGGTGATATGCCAGAACCCTCTGGTGGGCGGTGCAGAAAGAGGGAGGGAGCTTTGTGGCCTGGATTCTGCAGGTTTTTAGGCCAGCCTCTCCCAGGCTCTCCAAAAGCACTCAAGATGATTTTTTCACTGTAGCAGGGAGTGTGGGCCTCTCTCCAGGGAGAATCAAGACAACCATGTTTAATAGCTACCGGTATACTAAGTGGAAAGCAAATTTAAAAGTGTGAAATCACAAGGTGTGCTAGGTTGGAAACTGAAGAAATGAGTCAAGAAGTGAAGAGTAATTAGGTATAAAGACTTTGCTGCTCACGGATTAACAAATTCAGTTTGGCTTTTTCTGAAAGTCCAGTGTACATCGTGTATGTGTGTATACGAGAGAGAGAGAGATATTTTGCTTGTAACTGAAAGTCTCCAAGAACTTACAAAAGGCATTCCCTGGCAGCTCAGTCCCACCTAGGCCTTAAATCAGTAAGAAGCCCCTGAAAGCATCTCTTCTATTCCAGCTCTAGGATGGCAATTAGGCACATCCAGGGCCTAGTAAACCAGGGGTCCACAGAGCAATGAAAACGCAGCAGGTGAGCCAGCTTCTACTCTAGTCCCATGTTTACCAAACTCTAAGGTAGGTAGGAATCGCCTGGGGTGTCCAGTTGAAGTTCAGGTGCTGATTCAGTAAGCGGGGAGCAGTGACTGCATTTCCAACAGATTTTCAGATACTTTTCTGGTCTGTAAACCACACTTTAGACTAGCAGTGTCCAACCTGCCACCTGTAGGCTATATCTTGATTTTTTTGAAGACTTATTTTGCCTATCTGTGGTGTCTAATATCATGAAATGTATGCATAGACCCTTTTTTTGTTTTGCTAATCAAATTTCATTAGTGTTTGTGTATTTAATATATAGCCCAAGACAACTCTTATTCTACTAGTATGACAGAGGAAAAAAAAAGGCTACACATCTCTGCTCTAGACCTTCTACGTAATTATTTCTTTTGATTATAAGATGCTGTGTGTGAATTTCCACATTTGACTGATTTGCTCAGTCGCAGAGATAATGAGTTCCATCCAGGTCCCATTACATGCTACTGTGGCACACGTGCACATTCAAGCAACAGCTTGCATCAGACTTAATATGGTGACATATAAATGTGGCCTTGGGCACTGGGACACAGTGGAAACCTAAGCATCCCTGCCTTCAAGGGCCTGATTTACTCAGCTTGGGACCAGCCCAAGTTCCTGGGGCTAGTGCTTGCTGGGACTGGCCTCTGGCTTTAAACCTCTCCTAACCCTCCTGTCCCAGGCCCCAGTCATCTCCTGACGCAGGACTGAACCCATTTCCTGTTGCCTCCATCAGAAAAACTTCAGTTGCTTTTATTGGACTAGCCACTGAGCACAAGTGTATGCCTCTACTTTGCTCTTTACCTGGAATGAATGGATTAGAATCCCACCGGGAATGTCCTAGAGTAAGAACCCTTTAGGATTAATAACAGTTTGTCCTTCCCAGTCTCACCCTCAAGGTGCCAGCCCCTTTCTCTCCACAATTTCAGTCTCCCCATTCTTTACCACATGCAACTCTTGGTTCCTTTTCCTGGTCTCCATGTGACCTCCTCATCTACCTAATGGCAAGGTGGCACAGTTTCTTAAGTGGCCTCAGGCTTTCTGGAGCTAACATTTTCATTGGGGTGACAGATGCAAATAACCAGTCACTATCTCTGTATTTCACTCTTCCCTTTCCTTTTTCCCATGTTTAAATGCTCAGAGGCTGAAGGATCCACTACAAATACCATATTTTCCATAAAACCTTTCCTGATCACCTTAGCTGATACGACCTCTCCTCTGTCCTCCCCTAACCCAGTGACACCTTGGGTGTCTCATAGCACCTGTCACTTTGGGCCTTGCACTGTGGTCAACCTTAGCCAGGGCTTCCCTGTGTCTGTGGCTCCCCAGAGGGAGCTCCTATATCTGGTCCATTCTCCTACGTCCAGCCATATGCTTGACACATTGTATGTGCTCCATAAATGGCTATTAAATGAATAAAATTATTTCAAGTAAGACTAATACCTGGCATAATTAAGGAGCAGAGAGCAATCAGAGACAAATGGCTTGATAATCGAGTGAATAAAAAGGAGGCTGGGAAAAGAGAAAAATCCGTCCATGGAGGCCTTATGGAGAAAATGAGGTTAATTTGTCCCTTGAAAGGTAAAAAGGAATTCCAGAGTGGAATTACTAGTAACAATAATAATAACGAAAAGTTATCAAGTGCATACCATGTACCAGAGAGCGACTAACCCATATGCTCACTCCATCCACACCATAGTCCTCTAAAGTAAGCTGTTTCTATGAAAGTATCCATTTTACAGATGAGGAAGCACACTGAAAGGTACAAAGAGGTCAGTTCACTTTCTCCAGAATGTGTGGATTGTGAGTAATGAAAGGTGATTTGATTCTAGCCACAGCACACGTTTTGACACCCAGGGCTCCAGGTACAGATGAGGATGGTTCAGGCTCCGGCAATGGCTCAGGACCAGAGTGGGAATATCAATTAATCCCCTGGGACAGGGGCAGGCGGGCCCGTGGGGCCACGATAGTGTCACACAAGGCTGGGAAGGTGGTCTGGGGACAGACTGGGGTCATGTTTTCCCTTCATGAGAATGCAGAGTGCGAGCCACAGAGAAGAGACACCGAATCAGACTTACACCGAGAAGCATTATTTATGGCTGTCTCTGGCCCAGCCCGGGGCTGCTGTTGTGTAGGGAACGAGGATCCCAGCCAGCACCCCTGGACAGGCTGAGGCCCCAGGAGCTCTCTGCAAAGTCACACTTTTGAGAATAAAGCTGCTGGTGATGCCCAGAGTGGCCCAAAGAAGAGTCAAATACCACATTCAGTCCTCCAGGGGTGTTTTTGCTATTAAATTAAGTCTGGAAAATAAATAATTGTCTTTGGATTTGACTTGAGAGATTTTTGGTAGTTGAACACTCAGTCGGGGGTGGCAGGGGGTGGAGGGGAACTATTTCTTGAAAGATTCTTTGACTGGCTCCCCTGCCAGATGACAGTGGATCACAGGGAAGGCATGCTGTCTGCGAAGACATGATCCCCCCGACACAATTATCCCAGAAAAATAGAGGGGGGAGGGGAGGCTTCGTCATATGTTCCAATTTTTATTGCTACATTCCTTGGATGGCTCCATATGTTTACCTTTAGCTGACTTTAGACGTGGTGTTCTCTGTGGCTGCTGGCATCAGCCGCAGAATTCTTTCATGTCTATTACTTTATTAAGGAATGTAAAAGCCACATACAGACCGAACAGGGGACAACACAACAGCGGGAGACACAAATAACCCTGAATGCTGCTCTCGCAAAGAGCCTAAGGGAGCCTTCACACCTAATTCTCCTAGCTGGGCTGTCAGGCGTTCAAAGACCAAAAGGGGGCGCTCTTAGCACTCTCTCCCAAGCCCAATCAATAATACCATTTTGATAAATCAGTAGAGCAGAAATAGCGCAGGGCTTTAAGACTGGTCCTGATGGAAGCAGAACGGGGTAAAAGAAACCGCTGTCATTACCAGGGAATTTTTTAAATGTTTGTGACTTTTCATTGACTTAGAAATGGAATTCTCAAATCCTAGGGAGGTTATTAAGACTAAATGGGATACAGGCACAAAAAATTGCTTTGCACAATGCCTTGACACGTCTAACATAAATGCTCAAAAAACAGTAGCTATTACTTAAGCGTATACTTGGAGCTTTTTCTTCTGTTAAGAGAGGCACTGAAGCTAAGTCTGCATTGGCTCATAGCACAGGGTGTAATTGTGGAATGGTCTTTATACTGGACAGCGTTGGACAAGGATGAGAGCAATTCCTACTGTGAGGCAAGAACTTTGCGTTAAATTATCTCACTATTGTGATTTTATAGACGAGGAAATTGTGGCTCAGGATGGTTACATACATTGCCCTGGTAAGTGACAGAGGCAGGATTTGAACACCAGGATCTGCCTCATTGATTCCAAGCCTGAGTTTTTCTACCAGACAAGAGAACACAGTTCCGGACCTATTTCTCGTAACACAGTATTTGCTCATTTAGTTTCAGATTCCCCTAATCACTTTACCACTTGAAGCCATCATTGAAAACTTCCAAATCCCTGTAGATATGATTCCAAACTACCATTGTTAAATATTTCAGCAAATCGTGTCTGTGGAGAGATGGAGGAAGGAAGAGTTGAGCGACTAAGAAGTGACAGAGGTGGTGTCTGTGCCACCAGCCTCTGAGGACACTTGTTCGGGCTTGGAGGATCCCCACTAGTTCACCTTTCACTGAGTTTCTCCAGACACCTACACTGAAACTGTTGCTAGGAACACCCCAAAACCAAGCTGCCAAAATTCATGGGACAAAGCCTGAGCTTTGCCCTGCACCTGTCCTCTTCCCTTTTCCTTCTCAGGGTGTTCGCTCAACTTGAAGATTTCTGCTTTCATACACCTTTATAGCAGATCATAAACATTGTAACTGCTCAGTGTATTGTGAGGTTAAAAAGGGAAGAACTGGAAAGACTGTCTAGGAAACACTGGGGAAGTGTTTCTGCTTCGCGTGTTTCTGCTTCGCTCACAGCGGCTAGTGGCCACCTGTTCCTTACCGGGCAGTGTCAGTGCTTCAAAATGGACATGCTTTGACTTAGCACCCAACAGAAAGAAGAGATTCTTTGCTGAGATGACAAACTATGTTTATCTTATGAATTTCCTTGCAATCCTAGAGTGGGTGAATATCTTGCAACTAAAGGATGTTTTGTTTAGCAAGAAGGTCACCCCTGAACCAAACTAAGAAAATCCTTATCCTCACGTAAGATTGGGTTTTCTCCCCTTGACTATTGGGCTTTCGAGCCTGCAACAATTTAGTGGTGTTAGCCCATCGGGTCCCTCAAGAAAATCTCAGAATCGACATCTCTTTCATGTCAATATCACTGGTGGAATTTTTTATAAATACTCTTTCCAATGCGGCCTGGCTCTGTATACCTAATGTTTGCACTGGGGCAATATTTCCCAAGGTGATAGTAAAGGCTCTGAGAAGTCCTGTAGTAAAAGAAACCTATGTCACTTTACTTAATCTGGGGGATTCTCATATATATCTGACCCCAGGATGCTTTTAGCTAGTATCTATTCATAGCCCGTGGAAATAGTTTGGGTGTGCACATTTAAATGCTTAGAACTGCTTAGAAAGGATAACCTCAACTTATTGATGGATTCAGATACACTATTTAAAGCAGAAAATTGGTCACATGTTTGGGATAAAAGCTGAAGCTGCTTTAGTGGTCAGTCAAGATTATTTTTAGGTCTGTATACGTTTGTGTGCATATTTATATATACTGCATATAAATATGCATTTTAGCTGTGAGGCTGGAAGATGGGGGAAAAAGAGAAGAAGGAGATATTTCTGTCTATAAAGTAGCAATCAGTGTCCCTTGGGACAAGGGTAAAGTCTATAAATTTGGAGGCATCATCGCCACTTTCTATTGCTGGCAGACTCTGGACACAAAAATAAGCATCGCGTGGCTTCAGTCATGATGCAAACACCTGGACTCCCTTCCCCACAAATGCCCTCACAATCAAAGATGACAGCCCTTCTCAGCAACCTCCCAGAATTCCGTTTCCTCAACCCAGAGCCCAGCCCTCCCTTCACCCCCAGCCCAGCACCCAAACTGTTCTTTCAAAGTCATCAATACCCCTGTAATGTAGTCATTGGTCTTCTTTCAGATGGTGAATTTAGGGCATAGTGTTGCTTTATTCAATAATTTGACCTAGTTTTCATTTTTGAGCATGTTCGAACCTCTCTAAAGAAAATACTTAGAAACCCACTCTGTAAAAAAAAAAGTACAATTACGTATATGTTTTAATTGTTGAAAAGTTATAGGAGTTGTTTTTAAATTATTTTAAATGAAATATGAGGTTGTTTTGTGAAATAGAACTTTGCTCATTTTTTTTTCTTTTTAATTGTCACATATAGGGGGATTTGAAAGTAAATAAGAACACAAGGTTCATATTATTTTAAATGTATATTGTATTTGTCTTCTCAACGCTGTGGTTTTTGGGTCTGTGAATAGCATCATAGTATGGAGCCAGCCTATTAAGCAGCCTGTTTGGGTAAGGAAACCCTTAGACCAGCACAATGTTGCATTGCTGACTGTGTCCTTCCAATATGGTTAGAATTCCACAACCTAAATGATCATTTGTTGAACAAATTCATGCTTTTATTAGTCAAAATACAGAGAAAACAGAGCCTCCCTGTTTCAAGATATTTGCTAATGCATGGTTAATTATCACATATAGCTTACTATAATTCATTTTACAGGGGAGACCTCCTGCAGGTAACATACTAGCAGTTTATGAACCAAAATAACCTCGCTATAGATTAGAGCTGTTCCCGGGGCCGTTCAGACAGTTGGTGCTTCTAGACCTTCTCACTACACATTGCTAATTCGAACAAGGCTTTATTTTTATATTTGTCAGCAGCAAGACTGTAGGATGGTTGTTAAACCTCTCCCAGGCCTAATTAGAGCAGCAATGCTCGCATTCATAATGAAGCTCGTGTCCTGCTCCGGGAGGGAGGCTGTGAGCGGGACTGTTACAGTAGCTTCCTGGCAGGGCCACGGCTGGCAGTTTTAAGGCAGCTGCTAGTGGCTGCGATATTAAGTGACTGTTGAAATTCATTGACTCCACTACGGCTAATGTGTCTAGATGACAACAAGTTTACACGGTTCTTTTATAGTTACAGCAAATGGGTCCATTTAAATATTTATTAGGTGATTATGGTGATGTGAAATGGAAAAAAAAAATGCAAAGAGCAATATCTCAAGTATGGCTGTTTTTTAACTATTTATGTGGGATCCGAATCGTGGTATCACTCAAAGTTGCTGCATCTTTCCCTTATAAATATTTATACTAGATCCACAGTGATGAATGCTAAGTTATTTGCATTTTGTTTCTTTATTGACTTCTCCCTGGGCAGAGGTTAGCTATGAGAAGTCATGCAGGCTTATTGGGACCGAGGCTATTTCCATCTGCCAACCTGGGGGCATTTTGATTAGCTGGAGGGGGGGCAGCGAGGGGAGTTCACTTTGCCGGGACTGAAGAGCCCTTTTTGCTCTTGGAGATGCAGCATGAGCGAGTATTCAGGCAGCTGGTGTTTTGCCCTCTATTGGAGTTGATGTGAATGCTGGCAAGTAGCTTTGCCTCCAAAAGACTGCTTTTCTGTACAGCAACTTGTCAAACCTCCTAGGATGGAATTGGGTGAGGCTGTCTGATCTGGGTGTTTGTCTGACTTCTAACTCCATTTTTTTTTCTTATTCCGCGAGCCACTTAAAAGACTACATTTTCACAAAAGTAAGAAAGGCATTTATCTCAAATGGACTAGGACATCTGAGATGAAGAGAAATTAAAACAAACCCAGCTCTGTCCTGTAAAGGTTAAACCTACATAACACCAAAGACCTCAAAAAAATATGTAAGAGGAACTGTCAAAAAATTTCAGGCAGATATGGAGCAGATGGAAGTTGTCACTTTGCAATGGAATATTCTGACTGTTTAGGTGGCTGGACATAGATAGGGTAGTGATTCCCAATTCACTGTCCATAATACAATTTAGTATTTATTATTTTCTTTCCTGTGTCTTGAAACAAACCATATCTGTGCAACCTTGATATGTATGAATGTAGACTCTTTGGATTTTTAGAAGTAATTTTGTAAAATAATCCCTAAATACATTTAGCATGCCCTGGCAGTCTGAGGACTGCCCAAATGAAAGTGTGCGTAGAACACACAAGGCCACTAAGTCAGAAATCTCTGAAACTACCATTGTAGTTTCAGCTGGGAAAAAGAATC
The DNA here is from genome assembly GCA_963574655.1 of Perodicticus potto. NCBI lineage: Eukaryota > Metazoa > Chordata > Mammalia > Primates > Lorisidae > Perodicticus > Perodicticus potto. The sequence goes on along the minus strand of CAUYRH010062516.1, from coordinate 7,747 downwards.
TCAACCTTTAGCTTCAAGCCTCTTTTTATAAAATAAGCTAGTCCATCATTAGAGCTTGACCAGTTACAATGGACTCCAGTCCTGGACCTGCTCAAGGGCATTTATTGCCAGAGAGTCTCCATGGAGTCCAAAACGACCTCGTGTCATGATCAATGGTCAGTGCCTCTAGGCAAGGAGGTAGCAAGGATCCGCCACAGTGAGGCCCTACAAAGTCAGGTAATTCAAAGAGATTTACACTTGTGTGGGAATCTCACTATTAAGAGAACTCTGTGGTGTGTCTTTGGTCATGTGAAGGCTACTCTGATGATTAGAATTATTCTTAAGTCTACAAAGTGTATTCTAACTTTCAGAATCTAATCATGTGTACCGTCAGATTAAAAAATCATAATCACAGATTTCTTTTGAAGCAGGCTTTCATGATTCATGGCTTTCACGATTCTCCCTGGCTGTAGTGATTGGCAGGTGACCCAAGGTAGGTCATCTGCTATCTCTTTTTAGTTTGAATCTTGTGAGCCATGAAGATGGTGTGCGATCATTCAGTGCAAGTGAAAACACACATCTCAGTCCAGTTTTGTTGTTCTCAATTTATATAAAACTAGTATTTTTCAATCCTCTGAAGTCTCCCCTTTTGATAAGTGAAGAAATATGAAATTAAAGCAACATGGGGGTTTTCTGGAAATCTCAGGGGGGCTTCCCCTCTGCCCCTCCAGGTGGGGGTCTGGATGAGGGTGACCCCTGCGGTAGGGCAGTGCTCTTCCTCACAGCCCTGGGTGTCCACGGGCTCTCAGGGTGTACCTCTCACAACTGAGAAGATCCCACCGTAATCAGTTTCCTAGTATATTTCATAAGAGACATAAGACACACCATACCAATATCTTACTCAAAATTTTTCAATTTTATAAAACAAGGCCCCTCTTTAACAAGATTTCCTAAAATTGGAATCTATCAATGTGCCATAGATGAAGTAGGTCATTGGGAAAAGTCAGGTTCTAGTGTATTTGGGCTGGTATAACTAAATACACCAAGCTAGGTAGCTTATAAACAACAGGAGTTTGTTTTTCACAGTTCTGGAGGCCAATAAGTCCAAGATTAAGCTGCTGGCAGATTCAGAGTCTGATGAGAGCCCTATTCCAGGTTGCGGGCTGCTGACTGTTTGCTGTGTCCTCGAGTGGTGGATGGGGGTAGCCAGTTCTCTAGGGGCCCTTTTATAAGGGCACTAATCCCGGGCATGAGTGCAGAGCCCTCATATCCTAATCACCTCCCAAAGGCCCTACGTCCTAATGCCATTACCTTGATGATTAGGTGTTAACACAAGAATTTTGGAGGGAAACAAACATTCAGACCATAGCAGATGGTGAAGGTTCTAGTTCAGAATTGTTTCCTTTAAATGGCTACATTGGTGTAAGAACCAGTAACAAAACGGGGAACTAAATTCTATTGACTCATGGAAAGCTATTATAAAAGAATCATTTAAGGTTACCTTTTTAGAGGTCAGCCTAAGAAAGTCAACTCTCCATGACTTCGGTGGAGGAAAGTACGTAAAGAAGATATCAGCTTACTTTTGCCAATGTCATTAAGTCTGTGTATCCTTGAGTTGTCTATTTCTGGTGAAAAAATAACAAATGGCCTTTCTCCAAGTGTACAGGCTCATAGATTTTTACATGGTGAAAGACAATTGCTGAGTGTCCTAGCTGGCAGGTGTGCTGTGACCCCCAAAGTAAACTCACCCCACATTTAAATTAAAATCAAGTTCAGCATGGACAACTTCAAACAAAGGCAATAAAACCTCAGTGCACTTTCTTCTCTTTCTGTGTTTTCCTTTGTTCTGATCTGTTGAAAAATGACAACGTTAAAAATGGAATAGTGGAACATATTTATTCTCAGCTCTGATGCCATTTGGGATGTGTAAACGTGCGTGTGTGTGTGTGTATGTAGCTACGTGCAATCTTATGTGCTCACACATTCCGGGCTGTCTGGGCTACCTTGCATCACCCCACATTCCCAGGTACCTTAGTCTGTGTCCACCAATGTCCTTTTCTCTTTAATACGCAACCCTTGTCAGTCTGGACCATCATTGAATCTGTACTTCTGCCTAAAGTGTACTGTGAGAGATAAGAAGGAAAAAAATAAAACTCAGCAAAGCATATTTTTTACATACCACTCCATACAACATTTCTGGCACCAGATATAATAGGGGCATTTTCCTCCCACCACTGGGCAATTCTCCGGCAGACACCAGCTGGGTACCCTATAATTCAGTTCAATTCTGGCTGTATCTTCCAGGAGATAGCATCAGGATAGAGATCCTGCAGAGTGAGGACTCAGTCCCCCAAAACTGCCCAGATAACAATCACAAGTGGAAAGTCATTACCAATACTTCCGACCAATGGGCTATAAATCAAAGTTCCCACTATCCCCTCTTTGGGTTCAGTTAATTTGCTAGAGTGGTTCACAGAACTCAGGGACATATTTTATTTTTACCATTTTATTGGTAAAGGATAAAATAAAAGATACAGATGAATAGTCAAATGCAAGAAATTCATAGGGTGAGATCTGGAAGGGTTCCAAGCACTGAAGCTCAGTCCCTATGTACTTGGGGGTGCACCATCCTATTGGCACATGGTTGTGTTTGCCAGCTCAGAAGCTCTCAACACCCCATAGTTCAGAGATTTTTGTGAGGGCTTCAGCACATAGGCATGATTGATTTTTAACACAATTTCCTGCCAGTCTTCACCTCTCCAGAGAATAGGGATGGGGGTGGAAAGCTCCAGGAGTATAATCACAGTTTTGGTGGTTTTAAAGACCAGCTCCCATCCAGATGACCACCAAGAGCTGCCTCATTAGAACAAAAGATATTCTTATGACCTAGAAAATCTCCATGGATGAGGAGCTCTGTGTCAGGAACCAGGGTCAAAGATCAAATATTAGAACCCAAGATTTTCTTAGCACCCCTAACACTGAGGAAATCACAAGGGTTTTAGAAGCTCTGTGCCAGAGACTGGGACAATATGTATGCAGGATGGCTATGGAGTTTATGTGCAATTTAAAATAGCATGCAATTAAAAATTGCACATGAACTTTATGGCCACCCTATATTTCTCATTATCTTACAGTACAATAAAGAACTTATAGGTCTCACTGTTTACCCTCCCTCTATCAAACCTCCCACCTCCCCTACCTTCTCCCTCCATTTCTCTCCTTCATCCTGGGCATATTGCAAGGGTACAAGTCAAATCTATCAAATATAGAACATAAATGTCTTAACACAATAATCAAGTAAATGATACAAAAGCTATATTAATTAGTTTGATGTAAGCACTCCAAATTGTATTAAAAAAAAACACATGGTACCCCACATATGCATAAATGTATTTATGATCTATGTGTATATGACTTAATAAAAAGGGAAAAAAAGAACTTATAGGTAGTAAATCAATTAATTAATTAAAGATCGTATGGCTGTCCAAAGCTATAAGCTGAGAGAATATTACAGAGACTACTTGAAGCTATTTTGTACTCTACCTTGTGGAAGGAAATGTCAATTCTTTCTACCCCCATCTCGATCAACCATTATACAAGGTATGTCTTTTATAGAGATTGGTTTCATTATGGAATCTTAGGATAAAGTTTGAACAGTAAGTAAAGATGCCCTTTTTCCTGAAGGGTGAGTCTTTCTGGTTTCATTCCTTAGAGGAAGAGGTAGCGCCTCAGGCCAGAAAGCAGAACGTGGAAGGTCAAGAATTATCATCTTCCCCATTTGACAAAAAGGGGAAATTCCCAAACTAGATGAATGAGCTGCTCAGTTTCATAGCTAGCTTTGCTAAAAACACACACACAAAAAAACAGAGTCTAGGACTGTTAATTCTAGCTTGTCTTTTTGATGAGGGCTCTTAGGATGGCAAACTTGCTTAAAAATATAATGATAATTGCTTTAAAAGCAGTATTTTTTTGCAGCTCTGTACAGTTTATAAAATATGTGTGTATTTATACCTTGTGTATGTGTGTGTGTATCTGACCCTCTCAACTACCCAGTGAGAAATATGGAGTTCTTGTCTGCCCCAATTCAATAGATCAGGAAATAAGATTTGAGGCCCAAATAAACAGCCCCAAATCACACAAAGTTTGGATTTGAACACAGTTCTCTAGATCGTTTTCCTGGGGTTCTTTCTACAACATCAGGAGCTCATTAAGAGCTTTCTTATATTTCAATATCAGCTGTAAAGAAACCACATGAAGGTTCTCAAAAATATAGATTACTTTTAAGAGAAAAATGAATGTAAAGGCAGTGAACTTGTTTTAGTCGGCAAGGCTTGAAAACAATTATTCCCTGCAGCCTCGAGATACTTTCTTATTCTTGAAACCGAACAATGATTCATACTCATTAGAACTTTCTGACCTTCCGAATCTACTTTGTATTTGCTTTTCTCCTGAAGTTATTGATTTAGAGTTCTATTTATTCTATGTTCAAGCTTCAGTGGCTGTTAAAAATGAGACAAAAAGTTTGAGGATTGCCTTGTTATTTGCTAGGTTATTAGAGAATGAACATAATAGGAAGTAGAAAAATCATCCAGAAAAAAAGAGCAACCAAATAGAAGAATATGCTGAAGCTGCGAATGGAAACAGATGCCAAAAGTTACATGAACAAGGGAAAAGGGACAGTCCACAGAGATTCCCCTAGCAGAGCACACTACGAAATGTAAGAGCCATCACCCTGTTTTCATTCTCAGAGGAAATGATTTGACCTGTCCTGTTCAGAGGCACCTGTGTGCAGATATCAGTCATGAGACCAGCACAGTGGAGGACATATGGCAATACATGGTCTGACAATTAAGTTAGTGAACTCATCCTAAAAAAAGTGCCACATACCTGAACCCCTCCTAGGAAAAGTGCTACATACTTCAGTGTTGAATATCACTATGTCACCTCCCAAGTACTCTCCTTGGGAAGCTGCACACCCATGCCAGCACGCACTCTACCTTTCAAAGGAATTTTGGAACTCTTTTTTCTGGAATGGACATGAGAGCTTTTGTTATATAAGGTCTGGTGGTTAAGTCTGGCCATGTGGTGACTGTAGTGATATTCAGCCATGAGGTGTGCAGCTCTTGTTCTTATTTCTCCGTATTTCACTGGGTAGTTGAGAGGATCAGACACACACACACACATATACAATGAGTTCCTGAACTTAATTATCCAACCTTGTATGGCAGCTGAGACCCATGAACCTCACCATTCACTGCCCTCCATGGGAATGAATGGTGGGATGGGTCCCCAGAAGCTCCAAAGTTCTAGATGGAAAGTTACAGAGGGACATTAAGGACACAGGTGAGGTTTTCATCTCTTCTTCCAGCAGGTCATGTCTTTAGAAAGTAAAGGAGGATGGGGTGGTGCACAGCTGGACGGTGTTGAAGGGAAGATGTTAGTTTCCTAGACTGTGGCATATGATACCAAAGCAAAGGGTTCTGGCTAGAATCTGCTAGCATCTGGGTAGGCGTCACAAAGACTGGGATGAATGTATTTAGTGGACAATTCTTCCCTGATTAACAGAATGGAAATAGGAGTTTTGTTAGATGGAGAGTCCAAATATACCACAAAATAGAATTATAGAAATAATGCCAAATCTGACATGGTAAAATGCAAGAGAGTAAAGGTGGAGCTTCCTAGTATTTCTTAGGCGATGATGAATGGCATTTATATGCCAAAGCTCCAAAGAAGAAAGGACAAATAATTGCATTTGAGATGCTAATACACAAAGATACATGCAATTGCCTAGACTTTGTCTCCTTGCCTGGTGAAACCTACGGCTAGAATGTGCAGTAAGGGAATCTTTAGAAAAAAAGGTAAAAGAAGAACATTAAACTCATACAAAGAAAAATGGTAAATACTTGTGACCAGAATTCTTGTCCTGGCTAAGTCACCAAAGATAGAAATTCTGTTGCTCTGAAAGAGAAGGGCCACTCTTGATAAATCCAGACACGCTTACCTGGGAGCCACCAAACTGTGCCCACAAAGGAAACCAGACCATGTGTTCAAAAAACATCAGCTAAGTAATAAGTGGTGGAAATTGCACAAATAAATCAGAGAGTCTGTGCCCTCCAAAAAGTTATGGTGTAGGAGAGAAGAGAGATGTGAAATATCTAATAAAATATTTAAAATCCAGCAGGCCTGACGTATTTGGAGGTTTAAAGGAGATATAAGCAAAAATCCTGGCAGGTTGAAAAGGAGTGAGTTTTTCAGAAGAAAATGTTACTCTTCTTTAAATACAGGCTGTGGAGGACTTAGGGCTGAATGATAATCATTTACTCCCTTAGAGACCTTGCTTTGTAAGACACAAACCGATATAAAATATCAGGGTTTGTATGCTTGAACAGGGCCAAGTCCAGCACTGCTAAAGAAGTTTCTCATGAGGCAAATGCCTCCAGAGCTTCCCTTTTTTACTACCAGCCCTGAAGAACACTTACAGAAACTTCCAGCTTACTCACTTCAATTCTTTCTTGCTTGATACTGGCTTTGTGGCTAGTCCTACTTACTTGTTATAAATCTCTTTCTGTCTCAGCTCAAGAAACTGGATGGCATGTTACCCTTCAAAGATAGAAAATGGAGATGAATTTGGATCTGTATATAATGGAATCATCTATAGTTCTGTACAAACACCAATAGTTCTGAGAGAACAAGTAAAATCAAAAGCTTTTCGATTACACTAAAGGCAAGGAGAATCAGAAGTTTTATTTTGTTGAAATTATACCATAGTTTGCCTAGCCAGTGTTTGAGTTGATTTTTTTTTAATATAGATTATTTTTATAATTATTTCCTAACACAGATTATGTAATGCAAAGCTAGCTTTATTAGGAAGGGGTAACCTATTAATGTCCTTAATAGGATAGCTGCTTCAGCTCTAGATACCAGCAGTCTCTAGGTTACAAGCAAGATAAGTTCTATAGCTTTGTTCTTAAGTTGAATTTGAATGTAAGTTGAAACAGTTACATTAACCTATTCCCTACGATGGTCCCCATTTGTGTGAGTCGTGCATCAGTCAGATGTTTGTAATTCGGAGACTGCCTGTACATTTACCAGAAGTCTGATTCCATTAAAACTAGAATATCTCTCAAACATTAACTTCGTTGGTTATTTTATCTTTTAGAAAATAGAGGAAAAAATGCAGCTGAATTGCCCTTTGACTTAGAACTGGACTTCAAAAAAATATTGAATTAACAGGACTTTTGAGAGAACCATCTCAGAGAGGTTAAAGAATCAGTGAGGATTTCCAGACATGGACTCAAAGTCATCAAGAAATTCATAGACTAGGTAGATGCAAGCCCACTTCTAGAAGAATTCTCAAACAAACAATGATTTCTAAGTTTGAGGAATGACAGTAGTTAACACTTTGTGTTGAAAATAATTCCATTGAGAACAAGAGGGGAAGGGCAGCTCATGAAACCTATTGGATACTTAGGGGGCTTTGTGCATTTAGATCTCAAAAGAATTCATTTATAAACTGGATTTGAATCAGAAGATGCAATATGGGTTCCATCCATTTATTGGCTGCTGGGAACTCTGAAAACCAATATGAAATAAATCTCAGGTAAGGGCCTCATGTCCCCAAAGACTGAGAGACATGCAAATAGTGGGCATTTAATGAACAGTCGCCAAGCTGAACCACTCTGCTGAGTAACAGAGATAAGAAGGAACATTCTCCTCCGTCCACCCACCCTCCCCTCCATTGCCCCTTTCCCCATATTCTTGTGCTATA
>CAUYRH010062512.1:0-31590 GCA_963574655.1 Perodicticus potto | reverse complement strand
CAATGGGCTAAGGCGCCAGCCACGTACACCTGAGCTGGCGGGTTCGAATCCAGCCCGGGCCCGCCAAACAACAATGATGGCTGCAACCAAAAAATGGCCAGGCATTGTGGTGGGTGCCTGTAGTCCCAGCTACTTGGGAGGTGGAGGCAGGAGACTCGCTTGAGCCCAGGAATTGGAGGTTGCTGTGAGCTGTGATGTCACTGCACTCTATCCAGGGTGACAGCTTGAGGCTCTGTCTCAAAAAAAAAAAAAAAAAAGAATCATTTTGGATGGGAGGAAAGGTGGAATTTCCTCCTCCAAGGGCGTTGCTCAGCTTGACCTCTAGCCACTTGTTTAGAGAAGTTTAACATCAAAGTTAAGTGTGTGAGAGTGACTGGATTATAATCCTACCATTCCCTAGTTTATGGGGCATTGGAAAGGTAACTTAATCTCTCTGTGTCTCTTATTTTCTTCATCTTTAAAATAGGGACAATAGTCTATAGCCACATCACCCTGAACGTACCTATCTCATCTAAAATGAGGACAATAATAGCACCTATTTTATAGGGTTATTATAGGATTAAATGCCTAAAGCATTTAGTATATTTCCTGAGCTAATTACTTTCTTATTCCAGGACAGACTCCAAGGCCAGGGTTCAATATTTATCATCACAGAATTCATCAAAACAGATAAATCTCAGAACTCAGGAGACCTGCACCAGAAAATATCTCTCTACCTTAACAGGATAATATCAGACCCAGGGAATGGCAAAGCTATAGATGCGTTTAGGATTGGACAAAGATCTCTTGAGATGGAAGCCAAGTGTGGAGAACCACACTGGGTTCTTATTTGGTCAGATGACCCAGGGAAGCATTTGGGCCAAGGCCTAGGCAGACACCACCAGTTTCAGTGAGGACAGGGCTCAGCAGAGGAGGGTGGTTCCAGGAGGAAGGGAGTGGAGCAGAGCTGAGTGCTGGGAAAGGTGCTGAGGGAGCCTCAGCCTCATTAGCAAGAGGAAGCTGACTTCAGAGCCAACATTCTTGTGCATCTCAGAAGCGCTCTGAAAAAGCCAGTAAACAGGTATTTGGGGAGGCTTTAAAAAAATCCCTGCGAACACATTCTTAGCTAAGAATATAAGTTGAGAGAAAGGAGCTGCCAACTTGTGAGAGGGGCCGAGTGTTATGAAGAGCGTATTATATCCCCCTCTGGGAAGGAGGACTAAGGCTGCAAAGAAACTTAATGAGACTCAATATCCTGCTTCCTCTCCCTGCTCCTTTGCAGGGATTGGAACGCAAATCTCCAGAGATGGGAGGTTATTTGATGCGGGGTAGAAAGCAAGGTGGTTTGCAGCTAGTGTTTGTTAAGTTTTTCTTGGGCTTAAAAGGCCAGCAGGGGCTTTTCTTTGCAAAACAAGAAGGAAGAGAAACACAAGAAGGAAGGGAAAAACAAAAGCCTGGACGTGGAGATCCTGCAGAGTTTACCTGTTCACTCATTTTCCAGAAAATACCCGAAGAGTGCCCAGTGCTGACGTGATGTCATCAGCTCTTCCAAGTGTCCCTGCGAGGCTGGGCTAGAGACTTTGCAGGGCACAGCTCTCCACGTAGAGGGAACACGAGCCAAGTTGGAGAGACAGAATCTCTCCCCACCAGGTAGCTGGAAAAGAGCTGTCTCTTTTCTATTTTCCAGGCACCGGAAGGAATTAGTGATAAGAATTTCTCCGGGTGATTTGGGGGTGGGAATTAACAGCCGCCTCCCCTGTGCCGAATACCGAGGTAGGCACAATGCATAAATTACGTCTTAAGAATGCTAAGATAAGATTCTCGCCTGAGTGGAATCGATACATGATTAATTGGAAAAGAAACACAGAGAGACAGAGGCAGATTGAGGGAGTGGGGGAAGGAGGGTCTAAAGTCATGCAGGGTTTAAATCCCAGTCTTCCTGTGGCTAACAAGCTGGTACTTCAGTTTCCCCTTCTATAAAATAAGATCGTTAGGTGAATGGGAAGATTCCTAGCACAGGGCCTGGCACATAGTGGATGCTCAGCAAACAATTGCTCTTTTATTTACTTGCCTAAAAGGTAGGAATGTAGTTGGGGGAAGAGAATAGGATTTAGAATCTACAGACCTGAATTCAAGTTGATTTTGCCACTTAACTAACTGCACGATTTTATACAAATCATTCGGCCTGTCTGGGCTTTGAATTTCTCCTCCTTGTGACGACTGATACAAACAATCTATTAAGTAGATTCTCATGAAGGCTAAATGGAAGAATATCTAGGAAATGCTTAGCACCATACCCTGCCTTTTTTTTTTTTTGGAAGCAGAGTCTCACTATGTCGCCCTTGGTAGACATAGTGAGGCACTATGGCATCACAACTCACAGTAACCTCAAATTCTTGGACTCAAGTGATTCTTTTGCCTCAGCCTCCTGAGTAGCCGAGACTACAGGCACCTGCCACAACGCCTGACTATTTTTTGTTGTTGTTGCAGTTGTCATTGTTGTCTAGCAGGCCCTGGCCAGGTTCAAACCTGCCTGCCTCCGTGTATGTGGCCAGCGTCCTAACCACTGAGGTATGGGCGCCAAGCTCATGCCCTACCTTTTGGAAGTCTGTGTAAACAGTCATTATTAGTACCAGCTGCTTGAGGAAAGAGCTTTGGAGGTGGGAAGGTGGAGAAAGCAGTTAGGATCCCAGGCATTTAAATACTTCCATGATTCCAAATATCTCCACCTGGTCTCACAGGAAAGTATAATGCCCCAACGGGCCTGGAGTTACACAAGTGCAGCCCTTCACCTAAATGAGCTTCTGCTACGAATGGTGAGGGCCAGTGAATGGGCAAGATGCTGCGAGTCTGCTCCCTAGGAATCTACCGGGCATCTACACAGGAGCCTGCCGATCCCCAGCTCAGGCAGAAAAAGTGCTTGGGGCTTGGAAAAATCTGTTTCTACTTACAGCACCGCAACATTCCACTTGGAAAACACTATTCACCCACCACTCATGCAAAGGAGAATGTGTGGGCACTGCAGACCACACACCAAATTGTCTTGCTGGAAAAGAGACAGTTAAACAGCATCACTCTACTGCAGACTCAGTGATGTCACCGAGGGAGCATCCAGGGGAAGGAGGGGCAGATGGAGGAGAAGGCAGCTGACTTTCCTGCACCATCCGCAGGGACCCGTCCTGGGGATGTGTCCCCTCCTGATTTCTTCCCCGTTTCCTTTCCTGCACTTGGCAAGCTAGAAATATATGATGCTCTAAAATGTTCCGGCTCATCTTTCATCTTTAATGACAGTTTGAGTTTATTAAGGAATAGGTGCTGCTTCTCCCCCACCAGGTCTAGGGGAAGGTTGAAGTTGATTAATGCTCAGGGAGCAAGAAAGAAGAGGGAGGAGCCTGTGTTTTGGTCATCATCATGCAGAGAGGAAAATGAGGTCAGAGGAGCATCTGAACGGTAAAAGGGGTCAAAGTCAGCCCTGCAGGAACAACCCCTGCAGACTACTCCGTTTGAAAGGTTATGTGAACACAGCAAGCCCAGGAATTTATTAGTTGATAGGGTCTCTGCTGAAATTCATTATGGTGCTATCAGTCCTTTGATTGGGAGAGTTGGATCATGGAAAATATTATCTGAAATAATATGTGGTTGCCAGTTTACCTTCCCGTGTTTTTTTTTATCTTGCATAAACTGAGTTCTGGAAGGAGCAGAATAGAATTTTAACTCTCCCAGGGAATATCCACTGCAGGGTTAACTGAGAGTTGACTACCTTCAGCATGGCCAAGAGAACTTCTGGGCTGATGCTCCACTCCTCTGCTTCCTAAGTCTGTTGGTTTTGGAAATGTCAGTGATCCCCTCTGAGCCTTGGTTCTGCATCTGTACTGGTGGAAAACATAATGCTACTGAGGGGAGCAAATGAAAACCTAACCCTTTGCCCTCTGAAGTTTCATCATAAAATCGATCAACAAAGGCAAATTAATAGGAGAAGTGGCATGCAAATTTATTCGTGTACACAGGGAAAAGTCACAGAGTGGTGACCCCACCATGCAGTGAGGGACATAATGGGAATATACGCTTCTTCACAGAAAGGCAGATGGGAAAGTGTGGATGAATAGGGGGAGAGTAAATGATATTCAGGGAAATTTAATGAATTTGAAGAATATACAATGGCCTGGGGCAAAGTCTGTTGGGCCCGCAGAGCAGACAATGGTTTAAGACAAAAGTCTGTCCAGGTATATGAGTTCAACTAATGAAAACTCAGGGAAAGAACCAGAGGCAGTTCTTTTTTTCTTTGGCGGGTTCAAACTCTAGGCAAATAAGGAAACAGGAAAACAACTTCGTCCTGTGCTTTAGGAGAAACAAAAGATTGAGAGAAAGCAGCAGGGTTTGTGGGGGGAGCGAGGTCGGGACAGAGCTTGAGGCTTCTTTAGTTCAGCTTGTCAAAGTGCCACACTTTGTGGTATTGGTTCCTGAGCCCCTGCACCATTCATTCAATTGATGTTAATAAATATGTATTGATCAATATAACTATGTGCCAGAATCATGTTAGGGATTCTGAGATGGGTATGTACTAAGATATGGTCCCTGCCCTGAAGGAGCTTACAGTCCAATCTGCTTACTTGGGGCAGACACTCTTCTGCCTCACTTCAGGCCCTCATGTCTCACTGGCCACTGAAGCTTCCCGCTTTACGCGGGCTCCGGCTGACTTACCCAGGCACAACCTGACAGTGCTTTATCTCATGTCCTCGCTGCACCACTCCTGCCTCCTACCTCAAGGCTTGTGTTTTGACACTGAAGCATGGAACTTCTCTGGCCCCTGCTTAGTACCCACAGATATGCAACCCCAAAATGCAGGGGAGTTAATGCACCATGGGGTAAAGCTTCGGCTGCTAGGTAATGGGATTCATGAATACATTCTTCCCCTGCTCCCTCCCTGGGAGCAGAGATGTAGTTTATATAACTTCTTGGAGGACTATCCTGTGAAGTCAAGTACTCTTCCCACTTAGCAGCTGCTAGTTGGTAACACATCCTCACGGTGACTCTCCATTTCTTCCCTGCTTCACCTTCTTGATCTCATTCTTTCTCCCTCGGAAGACACTCCTGAATAAATTAAAGTACATAAGTCTTTTGCCAGTCTCTGTTCTCTGGAGAACTCAGGATAAAGTAGTTGGTATTAAGAGCAGCCCTAGGAAGTAAACTCTTGACATGGGATTTCGAAGATTAATTATCCAGAGTCTAATGGCAATACGGAGCTCATGCTATTAATGAAGAGGGTAGTATTAATCTGCAGCATACAGTGCTATAAAAATGCTAAACTTCTAACTCATGTTAATTGGGGCAAAGTGTAGAAATGAGCTGTTGAAGTATGCAATGGTTGTGCTTGAAAAGTATGAGAGCATTGTTAATTATATGAAACAAACTAGATTTTACTAAATGTGTTGCTAGCCTTAGGAAAGCTAAATGCTGACTCCAGGCACCATGTGAAAAGTACAATGGCAGCTTGAAGGAGACTCTTATCTCCTGAAGCTGAAGGACACACTGTTAGAAATGGAGCCCAGGATCCAATTGTAAGGGTTGCTAAGAAGAACGTGTGCGCAGCCCCCAGTCTTTTATGTTTGAGTCAAGCCTAAACAGGAAAAGAAAGATTGTGAAACCAAGAATGGGGACATTTGGGTAGACACATCTGAGAATCTTGAACCTTTAGATTCCCCTGAACCCTGCCAGTTGACAAAAGTAGTTCCATCTCCCTTGCCAGGAGTCAGCATTTAGCTCTTGCCTAGAGACCACGTAATGACTTTACCTGAGGCAGGAACTTTGTGAGATGATGTCTGTTCTCTTTAAAATCTTCTGCTATCCCTCAATGCCTCCAGGAAAAAAAACAAGCTCAGATCTCAGCATGGCTCAAGTAAGGAAGTACAGTCCCTGGTCTGGGAAGAAATAGCTTTTGTGTTGAAGGAATTGCAGAACCTTGCTAATATGAATTGGCAGGAACCAGGAAACGTGTAGAATGGATCTGTGTGGGAAGAGGAGTCAAAATAGAAGGATAGATATAAGACAGGAAATATTTTTTTGACATGAGGGATCTTGCCTATATTCTGGCAAGAACATCTATAACTTATCCTCAGAAACTCTTGGGATGATGCCTTGAAACTTGGACATGATAAGGGACTATAGTAAATTAGGTGGAGATTTTGGAACTTCTTTGAAGAAGAGATCACAAGGTTCAAGACAGCAGGAATATGACAATGGAGGCACTTCTTGAAAAGTGAGAATCCATCACCTGACCACATCTTCCAGGATGGCCCAGAGGACAGCCTTTTCACTTGGATGAGGGAGGCACTGACATCTTTGAGAAGTTTAGTGGGCAGCTTTTTGTGTCAAGTTGAAATTGCTAGTGAAAGATGCTGCCATATAACTGAGATTCCTAATAGCAATGAGTTTGATAGGAATAAAAGTCACAAGTCAATGAGCTGATGGTGTCAAGAACATGTGAAAATAAACCATCCCTAACCCACCCCCCAATTGGTATATGAGTATTTAAAGAATGGTGGAGCATGGTGGAATTAAGCTTGGGATGGTAGAGTTTGATAAGATTAAGTTAAAGAATGGTATGGGCTGCACTGAACTGTCAGAGGCATAGTGGATGTAATCACTGTAATGAGCAGCAAGCTCAGAATGGGAATCAGGGTGCTTTGAACACCCGGGATCTACAGCAAGGGCAGTGATATTCTGGTAAATGTTTGACAACCAGCCTCTAAAAACTCCAGACAAACCTCATATATAGCATTTGCCAATTTCCGTGGTGTAAATATTCCCATTTTCAAGCTACCAATGTGATTTCGCTGAATATGGAGTTGGGAAGAGAAATGCACACTCGGTTCTTGTGAACTGATATGAGCCGGCTCCAGCACGTCACGTGGTGCTTCTAGAGTCATTTATTGCGTTTCGTTACTTATGTGTAAAAAAAGAAAAGCAATTCAGCCATCACAATGGAAAACCATAGTCCCTCATTTACTTCCTCATTCTAAGGTGATACACAGACTTAGAACCCACTAATTGAAGAGAAGACAGAATTTCCTCCAGGAAGGACACCCACAACACAACAGCAAGTATAATTGGTAAATATTCCTCAGATCCTCCCCAACAAGGGCATGTGGCCATTTGCCAGTATATAGTCAGGAGAAAACCCTGACTTTTCAAGAACTAATTAATGTGACTTCTGACAGTGTTTAATATGAGTTTTGACCACAGGACCTGAAATGTGATTACAATCCTAAAGTTAGAGAAGGAGTTTATGGACGCTAGGTGATAAATAGAATCCTGGCCCCAGTCAATCTCACAGGGGGTCTACTGGGTCTGCAGACACATTCTACCATTATATCCCTGGTCTCCAAGTGTGTAATTGGGATAAATAACCCTTACTTCACTTCTGACCTGTGAAGTAAGGGTCACTTTGCTAGTGATGCAAAAGCTTCTGAAATTGACCAGCTCCTTCCTTCCTTACTTTGCTCCTCTTTCATTCTTTCCTTCCTTCCTTCCTTCCTTCCTTCCTTCCTTCTTTCCTTCCTTTTCTTATTGTTTGTTTTGAGACAGAGTCTCAAGCTATTGCCCTGAGTAGAGTGCTGTCACATCACAGCTCTCAGCAACCTCAAACTCTTGGGCTTAAGCGATTTTCTCGCCTCAGCCTCCCAAGTAGCTGGGACTACAGGCGCCTGCCACAAAGCACAGCTATTTTTTTGTTGTAGTTGTCATTGTTATTTAGCAGGCCTGGGCCAGGTTTGAACCTGCCAGCCCCAGTGTATGTGGCCAGCACCCTAACCTGAGCTATGGGTGCTGAGCCCAGCTCCCCACTTTCTGTGCTGACCAAAATAGTGTTCAGAAGCACAGTCCAGGAGAACCTGCAGAGGTTAGAATACCATCAAAGACCTAAAGAATGTAAGATCTCATTGTATCTTCATTTAACCCACTGGTTCCTGCAGAAAAAACAGATAAATTAAGGCATTTCCTGCTGGACTATCATACACCCAGGGAAGTGTATGGTGGTTCCAATCATAATTATACTGCTTGTTATATCTTTATTGAGACAAATTAACAGCCCTTGGCACTTGATATGTAGCTACTTAGCTGGTAGATGTACATTTTATAATCCCCATCAATAAGAACCAAAAGTAGTTGCCTGCTAAGACAGAGACAGAAGTACGTGTTCATTGTCTTTCTTCAGGGCTATTGTTAACATTTCATCCCAATATAGTCTGCATGGAGCTTGACCATCTTAGAAGTCCTCAGCTCCTTTTGTGGTCCACTATTAACAATAACTTGCTAACAGAAAGTAGCAAATTCAGAGGTTTGATGTATTGGTGAAATTTTAGGAGACCAGTGGTTTGGGGCACACCAGGACATTACCTCTAAGGTAAAGGTCAAGTTGCACTTTGTACCTTCTGCCATTAAGAAAAATGCATAATGCTGGTAGATGTTGAATTTTAGGATAAAATTTACCACACTAGGGAACACTGCTCTGACAAAAATTTTGAATGACTCAGAAGGCTGCCAGTTTCAAACAGGGCCAAGAACAAGAGAGATCGCTGCAGTAGCCCCAGTGGCAGAATAACCTACCTGCCACTGGGGATAAATGACTCAGCCTATCCTATGGTGTTTTAGACAGCCTTGGTGAATAAAGTTACTCCTAAGGTTCTGGGAAAAGGCTATAACTTCTGTGACAGAGAACTACTTTCCATTTGAAAAACAGCTCTTGGTGTGCTACTGGGCTCCCTAGCAGAAACTAGATGCCTGACCCTGGGATGTGACTTGAGATACTCATCATGAGCTGTAAATTATCAATACACCAAGTCATAAGGTTGAGTGAACAGCAACAATCAACTGTCTAATAGAAATTATATTTTTGGAATCAGGCCAAAGCTCAAAAGGCATGAATAAATCACATGGACTTGTGATCCAGAGCCCCATGTCATTAACTGATAATGCACTGATGTCTCTCCCTCAACCCAAACTTCTGGCCTCACAGAGGTTTCTCTATGATCAACTGATGAAGGAGGAAAAATATCAGGCCAGATTCACAGATGGCTCAACACAGTATATTGGCGTTAACTGAAAATGAACTGCCACCACAATATAGACCCATCATGGATGGCCCTAAATGTGATGGGGAGTGGGGGAGGTTTATCCCAGAGGATAAACCTAGGGGCAATACACTTGTTCATCCATTTGAATGGAGGGAAAAGTGGCCTTAAATTATCTATCTATTTATCTATCTACCTATCTATCAATCATTCTGTCTCTAACTATCAATCATTCTAACTATAATCTATATATCAATCATTTATCTGTTTAGCTTCACATACACACATATACACAGACACCTTGGCATTGGTAAGTGGCTTAACTGGTTATTCTGGGGTTGAAAGAAGTAAGATTGGAAAACTGTGAGACAACAGCCTAAGGAATGGAATGAAGTGTGCATATCTTTGTGTTCAAGTTAATATCCTTCAGAGAGGTGCTGCATCATGTAATTGCCTGCAGTCCTCTCTTCTGCTGTTCCAGCCCTGGTGCAATGAGTACATTAACAAAGTGAACATGGTGGCGGGTAGAGAGGTCATGGGCTTCCACACACGAAAACTGATCTATAGGCTGCCAGCGCATGAATCCCTTGATATGGTGCTATTCCTCAAAGAGATTAGCCAGGCACTCTGTTCTGGGTCAATTACACTGGACTATTTCCACTGCAAAGGGGCAGAAATCCATTATTATAGGTCAATTCCTTCTAAACATCAGGACCAAGAGTTTAGACATGCCTAGCTTACCAACATATAAACCCATACAACCCATCATGTAAGATGGGTCTCCTACTCTTACAACCCATCGTGTAAGACCAAAAGGCTTGTTTTTGTAACAATGTGCACATGACCATGAGCTCCATGTACCTCATCATTCCCGCCTGGAAAAATGCTACTCTAGTGGATTGGGGGAATAACCTGTTAAAGCCTCATCTAAAATTTTAGCTTGGGAATGATAATTACAAGTCTGGAGCACTCTTCTCCAGAATGTGGTGTACGTATTGAACCAACGACCACTATATAGTGCTCTATGACCCAATAGTTGGATACATGGCTCCAGGAACCAAGAGATGGAGACAAGCTTGGTCCTCTCACTTTCACTCTCAGTGATCCACCCTGCAGTCTCACATGCTCCTAGGCTAAAGGTCCTGTCTATCAAACGACAGTGAAGTATGCATCCATTCAAGAGCACTTACTTTGAGGTCTTCATGCCAATGGACCAGCAGACAAAAAATGTAATTTCAGAACTTGTAACTATAATCAAGGTTGTTTACCCTGAGGAATTAGAGTTGCTTCTACAAAATGGAGGCAGGAGGTAGTGGTGGTAGGAGGAATATGTTAGAAACACAAGAGGTTTTACCAGGAAATCTCTAATGCTCCTGTCACAAGTAATAATGGCAAATGGGCAGCTACCATAACTTTGCAAGATTTCAAACTTCGGAAGGATGGAATTGTGTGTCACCCCACTGGCACCAATGTAGACCAGCTGAAATGCTGGCCAAGTTTAAGAGAAAAGTAGATAAAATAGATGATGGCAGAGGGAGGGCATGAGTGTCAATTATGGTTTGGAATTATAGCTAGCAATGGGTACTAGAGCTTATTTCACCTCCCCTTTTGCTTTTCATTCTTCAGAGGTTGCATATGGTTACCATCTTGTCTCTTGTCTATAGTTTCAGTCATCACTGTGTTAACCAATCTACTTGAGCTTTGATTAACTTCAAGGAGATACAATCTTTCAGTACCTCAGCTTGTGCCTGCTCCTGGAACATTTTTGTCTCTTGTCACAGGGTTTTCCTATTTTTCCCAAGGCTTAGCACACTGTAGGCTCCTGTTTGGCACCCTCATATTTGACACCCAAAAGTGTGATGGCCTCCAAGGAGCCAACCTTTGACTAGTTGGAGAAGGGAATCTATGGATAAATTATTTTTCATATTTTCTCCCAGGTAGACTGCTCTGAGTCATAATTTATATAGTTTCTCAGAGAGCTACACCATGAAGTCAAGCACTCAGTCACGAGTTGCAGCAACCAGCTCACTGATGCCTACACATATTGGTGCTCTCCTTTCCCCTGCTTAGCTCTTCTTTTCCATCACTCTTGCTTTGTGGAGTTGCACACTGTAATAAATTAGTATTGCATATGCCTTTATCTCAGTCTTTACTTTCTGGGAAACCCAGATGAAGACATTAATTGACAAAACTGCTGTGAGAATTGGATTTTTTTTTTAAGTAACAGAAATCCAAGTGCTTTGCAAGCACATTCCGTGAGAGCACATGATGTAACTATCAGCTTATAGTTATTGGTTCTATTTAAAGTTTATATTATAGGTAGAGAAGAATAGAAAAATCCATAGACAGTATAAAAGGTGAACACATTCTTTTGCCTCCACTCCCAGTCCATTTCCTTGAATTCTAGTTATCCTGAATTATAGAGTACTTGTCACTCCACCTGCTCTCCTTAAATTTCAAGGAACACCTCTTCCAGGAAGGTTCTTGGATTGATTGATAAAGTTTCTTCTCCAGCCGTATGATAACCATCACCACCACTAACAAACACAATCTCCAACCACAGTTTTATGGAGACCCTTGTAGGCTAGAACTTCATCTTGTATATTACATGTGAGTTCCCTAAGAGGAGAGTTTGTGCTCACCCTTTAGTGTGGCTCTAGGGCAGTAGTTCTCAACCTTCCTAATGCACAACCCATTTGCTACTAGCAACAAACATAATTTTATGGTTGCGGGTCACCAAAACATGAAGAACTGTATTAAAGGGTCGCGGCATTAGGAAGGTTGAGAACCACTGCTCTAGGGTAACGATTAAGCCATGCAGCTGATGCTATCTCAGGTGGCAAGTTTTCCTAATATACAGGACTGATTTATGCAAACCATTTTGTACTCTCTCACCTGAGTCCACTCTGACTAACAAACTAAGTGTGATCATAGGGAGGCAGTGTAGTATGGGTGATAGTACCAGAAAGACGGAGATTTGTGGTAAGAAAATTTGCATTCAGGTCCGGGATTTACCACTTAAAGGCTGCATGACTCTGAACCTCAGGGTGTATGATGGTTAATTTTATGTATCAACTTCACTGGGCTACGGAGTGTAAATATATTCAGTTAAACATTATTCTGTCCATGTCTATGAGGGCATTTCTAGATGTGATTAACATCTGAATTTGTAGCCTGGGGAAAAGACTGTTCTTCTCAAAATAAGTAGGCCTCATTCAGTCCATTGAAGACCTGAATAGAACAAAAGGCTAAGTAAGGGAGAATTGACTCTTTACCTATTTTTGAGCTTGGCCAACAGCTGCCTCTTGCCTTCAGACTGGAACTTACATTATCAGATTTTCCATTTCTCTAGTCTTCAGACTTGGACTGGACTCCACCCTCAGTTCTTCTGGGTCTCCAGCTTGCAAAATGCAGATTCTTGACTTTTCAGCCTCCATAATTGTGTGTGCCAATTCCTTATAATAAATCTTTCTCCCTTCTCTCTCTCCATTTATAAGTACGTGTATAGAACCAGTAGATAGAACTAATAAAACATATGTACGATATCTAGATATTATACAATGTCTTTACTGTATATCATTTACAGGTATATATATCTCATGTATGTATATGTTATATGTAATATATTACATATATAATAAATAATATATTATGTATCTAATGTAATGTATATATTAGATGATATAATGCATTTGTAAGTGATATTAGATTGTTACATATGTAATATGTAATATTGCTTTTTGAGATATATGTGTATATAATATATAGCAAACTATTTTAAAATTGCACATGAACTTTATGGCCACTCTGTATAATAGCATATAATATTGGAGCTGTTTATGTATAACATATGAAATATTACATTGTAATATTTCCAATAGAAGCTGTCTCCTATTGGAGCTGTTTATGTATATAACATATGAAATATTACATTGTGCATATTATAGAATAAATAGTATTAAATAACATAGTATATATAATATATTTGATTATAAACATATTATTATATATATATAATATAATACATAATTATATGGAGGTTCACCTCAGAGATATTGCAGGTTCTATTCCAGAGCACCACAATAAAGCAAATATTGCAATAAAATGAGTCACATGAATGTTTTGGTTTTCTAGTGCATATAAAAGTTATGTTTACACCATATTGTAGTCTAGTAAATGTGCAATAGAATTATGTCTAAAAAATACATACCTTAATTTAAAAATACTTTTTTTTAATTAATTTATTTTTTATTAAGTCAAATACATATGGGAGTGGGGAAGTTTGACAGAGGGAGGGTAAAAATACTTTTTTTGCTAAAAAATACTAACAATTATCTAAGCCTTCAGCAAGTCATAACCTTTTTGCTGGTAGAGTGTGGCCTCAATGTTGATGTTGCTATCTGATGAGCATGGCAGTTGCTAAAGACTGGGATGGTTGTGGCAATTTCTTAAAATTAGACAACAAGGAAGCTTGCTGCATTGATTGACTCTTCCTTTCACAAAAAATTTCTCTGTAGCATGTGATACCATTTGACAACATTTTTAAATTAAATCATAGCTGTGTACATTAATGCAATTATGGGATATAAGCATTTGACAGCATTTTAACCAGGGAACTTCGAAAATTGAAGACAATCCTTCCCAAACCTACCATTGGACTATCAACTAAGTTTATATACTATTCTGAGTTCTTTTTAGCCATTTCAACAATATTCATAGCATTGTCACCAAGAGTAACTTCTATCTCAAGAAACCACTTTCTTCATCCTTATGAAGCAAGTCCTCATCTGTTCAAGTTAGAGCTCAAGATTGCAGAAATTTATTCCCAGTTTTAGTCTCCACTTCTAATTCTAGTTTTCTTGCTATTTTCATCACATCTTCAGTTACTTCCTCCACTGAAGTCTTGAACTGCTCAAAGTTATCCATGAGGTTGGAATCAACTTCTTCCAAACTTCTGTTAAAGTTGATATTTTGACCTCATCTGATGAATCACTAATGTTCTTAATGGCATCTTAAATGATGAAGACTTTCCAGAAGGTTTTTGATATACTTAGCCTAGATCCATCGAAGAAATCACTATCGATGGCAGCTATAGTCTTATAAAATTTATTTCTTAAATAATAAGATTTGATTGTCAAAATGACTTCTTGATCCACAGGCTACAAAATAGATGTTGTGTACTGAAAACAACATTCATCTCCTTGAACATTTCTATAAGATCTCATGGTTGTCTAGATATTATACATCATCAGTAATCAGTAATATTTTGAAAGGAATCTTCTTTACTGAGCAGTGGATCTCAACAATAGACTTAAAATATTCAGTAAGCCATGCTATAAACTGATGTGCCATCCTTCAGGCTTCCTTGCTCCACTTATAGAGCATAGGCAGAGTAGATTTGCTATAATTATTAAGGGCCCTAATAATTTTTATTCTTTTGGCCCTAGGAATTTTTGAATAGTAAACGAGCATTGGCTTGAACTTCAAGTGAACAGCTGCATTAACCCCAGAGCACCAACCTTTCCTTTGACACTTTGAATCCAGGCACTGACTTTTCTTCTCTAGCTATGGAAGTCTAAGATGGCATCTTCTTCTAATAGAAGGCTGTATTGTCTACATTGAAAATATATTATTTAGTGTAGATTCATCAATGCTCTTAGCTACATCTTCTAAATAACTTGCTGCAGCTTCTCCATCAGCACTTGCTGCTTCACTTTGCCCTCGTGGAGATAGCTTCTTTCCTTACACCCCGTGAACCAACCTTTGCTAGCTTCCAACTTTTTCTTCTGCAGCTTCCTCACCACTCTCAAACTTCATAGAACTAAAAAAAGGGTTACAACTTTGCTTTGGATTAGGCTTTGGCTTAAGGGAATATTGTGGCTGACTTGATCTATTCAAGCCACTATAATTTTCTTCATATTAAAAAAGGCTATTTGACTTTCTTATTACTCTTGTGTTCACTGGAGTAGCACATTTAATTTAATTTTCTTCAAAAGCTTTTCCTTTGCATTCACCACTTGGCTAAGTGTTTGGTGCAAGAAACCTAGCTTTCAACCTATCTTGGCTTTTGATATGGCTTTCTCATAAAGTTCAATCACTTCTAGCTTTTTTTTCTAATGATTTTTTTTTATTAAGTCAAATACATATAGATCATGAATATACATTATACATTCGTGCATATGTGGGGTACAATGTGCTGATTTTTTTTTTTACATATACATGTGTTTCTTAGGTTTCCACTTTTTGCCTTCACAGAATTAAAAAGGCTTAATATTTAATAACAATAACAGTATTTTAGATAAGGACTAGAATCAAAATGTGCTGATTTTTTTTTTATATTATCTGACATGGTTCGATCAAAACAATCAACATGAGCTTTCACCTCATTTACTTGATTATTGTACCAAAACATCTATGTTCTACACTTGACAGATTTGATTTGTGCCCTTGTCATATGTTCCTTAGGTGTCTTCCTGTCTTTTACCCTCCCTCTGTCAAACCACCCCTCATCCCCTCCCTTCCCACTCCATTTCTCTCTTTCATCCTGGGCTATAGTTAAGTTCTATCTTTCATAAGAAATTGTGAGTAAATATAACTAGGTTTCATAGAAGTACTGAATACATTGGATACTTTTTCCTCCATTCTTGAGACATTTACTCAGGAGAATATGTTCCAGATCCCTCCATGTAAACGTAAAAGAGGCAAAGTCTTCATCTTTTTTAAGGCTGCATAGTATTCCATGTTATACATATACCACACTTTATTAATCCATTCATAGGTCAATGGGTACTTGGGCTTCTTCCATGACTTGGTTATTACGCATTGAGCTGCAATGAATGATCTGGTGCAAATATCTTTTTTGCAAAGTAATTTTTGGTCTTTTGGATATACATTTCTAGCTTTTGTCTTAAATGGGACATGTGTAAATTTTCCTTTTACTTGAACACTTAGAGGTCATTGTAGGATTATTAATTGGCTTAATTCAATATTGTTGTATGTCAAAGAATATGGAGGCCCAAGGAGAGGGAGAGGAACAGGGCAACAGCTGGTTGAGGGAGCATTTATTGATACAATCAACATTTATTGATTAAATTCACTGTCTTCTATGGATGTACTTTGTGATATCCCAAAACAATTACAACAGTAATACTAAAGATGACTGAACACAGATCACCATAACAGATATAGTAATAAGTTTGAAATATTATGATCATAACCAAACTGTGACACACAGATATGAAGTGAGCACATGCTGTTGGAGAAATGGTACTAATGTAGACTTGCTTGATACAGAGTTGCCACAAACCTTCAATTTGTAAAGACTACAATATCTGTGAAGTACAATGAAGTAAAGTATAATAAAATGAGATGTTCCTGTATATAATAAATGTATATATTGTATATATATATAAATACATACATTTATATTTATATATGTGTGTGTATATATATATATAGAGAGAGAGAGAGTTGTCTAGCACATGACTTAAAGGCCTAAGACAAAGGGACAATCAATATAGTGGTAAAGATGCTGCCACTTAAAGGTCAGAGCAACCATACCAGACTGTTGTCACCTTTCTCTTGCCTTAATACTCAGCTGAGCACTGCTAGAAATGTATGTATATGTATACGTGTGTGTGTGTGTGTGTGTGTGTGTCCCTTATTCACTCTGTTTCTCTGGAGAACCCAGACTAATGGAGTATCTTTGTGCATTCAGTGGGCGTATACCCATACAGAAGCATCCCCCCAGTCTTGTTGTGAGGCACAAGTTAGAAAGCATATAGAAAGCAGATTTTTAAACTGAAAAAGCTTCACACACCTAGTAATTTAAGTTACTACTGACCTCCATGCAGAGAGAGAGAGAGGAAGAGAGAAAAGAATGGGCCTCTTTTACTTAAAGAAGGAATTATTTTGCAATTCACAAAGCACAATGGGGACCTTTTCTGACATTTGATTTTGGGGCCAAGAGATTTACCCTAAGCATCTGGGATCAGGAGAAGTGAGAGGAATGTAGCAAACAAAGCTTTGGTCTAATATTTCATTTTAACCAAAAATAACTTATATTTGTAAAGCATGTTAGCATTTACAAAGTACATTTCACAAAGTGCATCTCATTTTATTCTCCCAACTCTGTGAAGCAAGCATAATTTCCCCCATTTTACAGATAAAAAACTCGAGTATAAGAGATTTTAGAATATATCTGGTCTGAGGTCTCACAACATTAAAATAGTGAGTCTGGAACTCTGCCAGGGTCTCTTAATCCTGATTGTATGCATTTCTTACTAGATTTGCTAGCTAAACTTGGCCTGATCCATTTTGTCCCCCTTTCTTTTTCCCTTTGCATCTTAGACCCAGCTGTAGCTCCCATATACTCCTGACCTCCTGAAGCCAGTCAGGTTGAGAGGAAAAAGGAATTCTCAAGTTTTTCTAAAGATCCTAGTTCACAGTTTAAGTGCTGCCCAACATCTTGAAGAAAAAAACAGCAACCCAGACAAACATCACATTTCATGTTTGTTTCATTTGCCTAGTGAGGCTAAAATTGTGATCCTGTATTTCAGAAGGAACACTAACCTAAGGAAATCAAAGTTTGAAGTCTTCATATGCTTTATAGGCTGATCATAGGCCAGGGACTTAGGTAAACATTCCCACTCCATCCCCAACCCAGTCACTGGGACACTTGTTTAGGTGCAAAGGTCATGAGCTGCAAGCCTGTAACTTTCTTCCTTCCTTGGGCACTGACTGGAGTCCTCAAGGTTGCCTGAGGAAGGAATAGTCAAATTTTCAAAATCATCTCTTAGGAAAAAAACAAAAGAGAGAGACAGCATATGGAGAATGTAGTGAAATTCCTTTAGTGAGACTCTTTGTAGGGAGATGGGTAATTTACCAAATGCAGGACGTTTTTTGCAGCTGTCTGGTGCAGTGGAACACCATAGAGTAATTGATGCTGAATTACAGAGACTTTGATTATGAGACTGGGTTTCCTGTAAGGCCACCTAGCTGACAGAAGGCACTTGCATCTTCTCCAATGGGAACCAGGCTAGTTCACATTGGCTCAGATTTGCAAATGACTCTTCTTTCATTAGTAGCCCCAGGAAGGAATAGAACTGGTGGTGAGATTTTAATGAAGTTAAGTGATTAGGATCCTTCCATGGGGCCGTTGACAGTGCCAATAAACATTATCCCCCTTCATCAGACCAAAATAGGGACACTAGGGCCTTTTGGGATCATTCATCCATCTCCTTGATTGTCTTCCTAAAGATCTGCAGGAACAGAAGCAATGATAAAAATTCAGAGCTATTTTCCTTCCTTCTTTCCTTCCTTCCATGGAGGGTCAAAGCCGTAAAGCATGAGACAAGGAGAGAGTTGTCTAGCACATGACTTAAGGGCCTAAGACAAAGTGACAATCAACACAGCGGTAAGAATGCTGTCATTTAAAAGGTCAGAGCAACCTTATCTGACTGCTGTCACCTTCCTCTTGCCTTGATACTCAGCTCAGCACTGCTGGAAATCTCCCCCTGCCCTGGCAGCAAGTAATTGAGTGAGTCACTGACCCTGAACCTCTAAAACAAGAAGCACAGAGAATTCCTACAGACACTGTACTCTTAGCCATTAAGATTTTTTCTCCATCTCTGGCTTTTGCTTTCCATGCTTCTAATTGTCCTTTTTAAAATAAGTGAATAAATGATTGCTTTTGTTTGTTAGAGGTTATTAATAGCTGATCATTAAAAACATGTATTTTTGCATACTTTATCTTGATTAATCCTCAACAAATTGCAAGGAAGTGGTGTTATTTCCATTTTACAGATAAGGGAACTGAGACACACAAAAGTTAAGAGACTTTTCCAAGTTCATACAGATAGTCAGTGTAATGGAGCCAGAACTTGACCCCTCATCTGGACATCTCCACAAATTGTTCCTTATCCTGAACTGCATTAGTTTCTTTGCTAATGTGTTTCTGGTGCTCTCTAAACACTAGCTATGGTGTAGACACAGCTCCTGGAGGTCACTGAACATGTATGTTCAATTTTGGTTCATGTACTGCCTGTGGAAATAGGTTTCTAATAGATATCATAGTATTGTGATCGCTCAGAGGGGGCTTTGGTATTAGATATCCCAGGTTTAGAAATTATGTGTTAACTCCATAGCTACATGACCTTGAATAGATAATTTTTCCTCTCTATACTGTAATTTCCTCTTCTGTACATTGAGGATGGTAGTAATTTCTATCTCATAGGATTATTGTAAAGAATAAATTCTACAATACATGGAAACACCTTGCAAAATCTGGCACATCAGAAGTATTTCATAAATGGGGGTGGTGACGACAAAGATGAGGAGAAAGAAGAAGAGGAGGAGGGGCATGGGGTCAATCTAAGGAAAAACAGGTGGGGAGATGAGAAAGAGGTGCTTTTGTGTCTGAGAAGGGAGAGGTCATTGCCTAGTGTATTAGTCAGAGTTCTCCAGAGAATCAGAGCCATAGAATGAGAAAGGTAGAGTTAGAGATGAGAGAGAGAGAATGAGAGAGAGAAAGGATAAAGTGTGTGTGATAGGGGGGTGATATTTTAAGGAATTGACTCATGCACCTGTGAAGGCTGGCAAATCCAAAATCTGCAGGGTAGAACCCCAGGAACAAGTTGGGGTTGTGCTCAAGCGCAAAGGCAGTTTGCTTGCAGAATTCTCTCTTCCTAGGGAAAGGTCCGTCTTTTATCTTAAGGCCTTCAACTAATTAGATGAGACCCACTCACATTAAGGATTACCCATATAATCTGCTTTACTCAAAGCCTACTTATTTAAATGTTAATCTCATCTAAAAACTACTTCCACAGAAACATCTAGTATTTGACCAAATATCTGAGTACTGGCCTGCTCAAGCTGACATAAAATTAGCCATCACACTCAGCTTTGGGTTCCCAGTTAAAATGTACTTGTCCAACCAGAGCCTCCAGGTCAAGGACCCAGTATTCCCATCTAAACAGAGATGAATAAATAATATGAGCAACCTGTCCTTACTGTAATCAGATGCAGAAAGGGGGTTGGGGAAGGTGTACAGGTTAGTTTTAAGGACCCAGTGGCTGGTGTTTTCATGTATTTTTCCCTGCCTTATATCTCTGCACCCTTGAACAATGTCGCAAAGCAAACGAAGGAAACAAAGCAAGAGATAGTGGTGGGCAGAAAGTCACAACATGGAAGACTTACTACAAATGCTTTGGTCAATCAGCCACGGAGTCATAATAGAGAGACCAGCCCTCCTCATTTTCCCCCACCTCCATTTGCCCCAAAAGAAATGTTCTGGAGTAAGGGGCCGCCAGCTCCTGGGGAAACTCCATTATCCCTGGGAATTCCAGGCCCTCCTAATCAGAGGATATAGTATCATGATAAAAAGAAAACCTGACAGGCTGAAATGATGGTCTAACTCTAACAAAATGCACCTTAACATAAGTAAATGTACTATCTTTTATTTAGGTCAAAACCAAAATAACACAAAACAAAACACCTACTGGGAATGATTCAAGGAGACGTTTCAGTTTAAAATTTGTGCCTAGCTAACATCCCCCAGTGAAACCTTTATCAACTTTTTCACTAACAGACTCATGGAAACATAAAGATGAAAACTTATAACATTGAAACTAAAACTGATGGACCACCTAATGATAGCAGGAGGAAGCCTCTGCGTTTGAAGAGGCAAGCAGAATTGGAATGAAAAAAAAGCCTTCCCAGGTCTAACCTTACACTATCCAGAGGGTTTACCTGCCTGTAGCAGAGTGACTAATGCCCACTGATGCCCGTGCTTTCCTCTGCTTCCTGGGTCCACAAAGAGATGGCATCATACAGCTTCCCTCACAGCTGGGCATAACCATAGTCCTGGGCTCTGCTCGGAAAATATGAGCATTGGTAATGGGGTACAGTTCCAGGGATGGCCCACAAAAATCTCCTCCATGCTCCTTCTTTATCCCCAGACTGAATGGAGATGGTCCCAAAGACATAGAGGATGGTGGAGTAACAGATGGGAGAAGCCCAGGCCCCTTTAGGAGGAAGTGGTCCAGGGCCCACCCCCTGCCCCACTCCCAACACCAGCATGCACTGGGAAATACTCCTTGACTACATTAAAACACTGGGATTTTGGAGTTATTTGCTATAGAATATAGTCTGCCCTGATAGACTCACAAAGTGGAGGTGAACCAAGTTTGCATGGCATTTTTTTTTTTTTTGAGACAGAAGCTCACTATGTTGCCCTCAATAGAGTGCTGTGGCATCACAGCTCACAGCAACCTCAAACTTCAGCTTAAGCGATTCTCTTGCCTCAGCCTCCCAAGTAGCTAAGGTTACAGGTGCACCACAACGCCAAACTATTTTTCTTTTCTTTTTTTTGCTTATTTTTGTCTTTTTTTGTTTTTTTATTAAGTCATTTGTACATAGATCATACATACATTTATGCCATTATGTAATTCAATGTGTTGATTATTAGTACAAATTGGAGTGCTTACATGCTACTAATCAACATAGCTTTCACCTCATTTACCCAATTACAGCATTAAGACATTTGTGTTCTACACCTGATAGATCCAACTTGTACTTGCATTAGGCTCCACAGGTGTGGTCCCCCTATTAACCCTCCCTCTATCAACTCACACCCCTCCCTTCTCCTCTCCCTCCCATTCCCTCCTTCATCCTAGGCTACATTGTGTTTCATTTTTCATATGTAAGTGTGAGTGATTATAAATTGGTTTCACAGTAGTACTAAGTACATTGGATATTTTTTTTCCATTCCTGAGATACTTTACTAAAAAGAATATTTTCTAGGTCCATCCATGTAAACATAAAAGAGGTAAATTCTCCATTTTTTAAAATGCTGCATAGTATTCCATGGTTTACATATACCACAATCTATTAATCCATTCATGGGTCGATGGGCACTTGGGCTTCTTCCATGACTTGGTGATTATGAATTGAGTTTGATCCTGCAATTCCTCTTCTAGGTGTATATCCAAAGGACCAAAAATCACTTGACAATAAA
Source organism: Perodicticus potto (assembly GCA_963574655.1). Classification (NCBI taxonomy): domain Eukaryota; kingdom Metazoa; phylum Chordata; class Mammalia; order Primates; family Lorisidae; genus Perodicticus; species Perodicticus potto. The sequence continues at coordinate 9,528 of CAUYRH010062512.1, read as the reverse complement.
GATATTTGCACCAGATTGTTCGTTGCAGCTCAATTCATATTGTTGTCATTGTTTAGCAGGCCCTGGCCAGGTTCAAACCCACCAGCCCCAGTGCATGTGGTCAGAGTAGCACCCTAACCACTGAACTACGGGTGCCGGGCCAGGCATGGCATGTTATGTCTGTCATTCTGTAGCCCCTAATAGATGTTATTAGTACACATAATAAAAGGGTCAAGCTGGAGTCAGCAATAGGAAAATACCTTAGTAGCTATACATAACACTGATGGTATTTTTCCATTTATTCATTAATTTAGCAAATACTTATTCTGTACTTACTATGTGCCAGGCTCTGTGCTAAGTATTGGGGACTCAGAAGTAAACAAAATATACAAGTATTCCCCATCTTTGTACAATTGACAGTCTATTGGAATATGCCAAATGTGAAACAAGTAATTACTAGATTGAATGTTATGAACATTAGGAGTCAGAGAATGACAGATCTATCAGGTCTTGCAAACTTTCTATGGCATTGCCATATCCAAATAATTTATACAACCACTATTTTCATTATTCTGCTTTTATATCTCTGAAAATGATATATAACTGGAGCCACAAGAAAATTTCCAGAAATTATCTGATATTTTTATTAGAGTGAAAAAGTATAATGCCTCTAAGTAATATAAATAAAACCCAAGAAAACAAAATAACATTAATAAAAGAGATGGGGAGGGTAATTGGTGCACCATGTAAAGCCCATGGTGCGTTTTACAAGGGTACATGTTAAATCTACTAAGTGTAGAATATAAATGTCTTAACACAATAACTAAGAAAATGTGGTTAACCAGTTTCATGGAAGTATTTCAAATTGTATATAAAACCAGCACATTGTACCCCATAATTGCATTAATGTACACAGCTGTGATATGATAAAAAAAATTTAAAAAATAAAATAAAAGCGAGATGGATGATATGCATAAGTATCTGAAGGAAAATGTGTGTGTGTGAATCATAAGAGTCTACTTCAGAGTTTAGAAAAAAGGAGAACCTTTATTGTAGAAAGTGGAGTCACAATTTAAAAGACAGATTTCAGAAACATTCCCAAAATTTAAAGGCAAAGAACAATGAGATGAAAGTGAGGGAGGCAGAAAGAAGGCAATAGGCATTTTGGGATGAATTAGGAAGGGGCAAAGATGAGGACATTGTTAGAATTAACAGTGTTAAATAGGAGCCGCCCAAAGATAATGTTGGCTTAAAACATTCAGTGAAATACAAAATGTATAAAACTAAAAAGTGGTTTTCAAAAATTTAGGAAAATTCAAGATGGGACCTATGTTTTCAAACAATGGGATGGTAAGAATCAAAGAACAAAAAAAGTCCAAACACAAGATCGTAAGAGAGAAGTCATCACAAATGCACACATGCTGGATATTTATTTCCCTGGGGGTTCAGTGTGTGGCAGGTCTCTGACTCCTAGGACTGCAGCTGAGAGCCACACATCATCATTTTCCTGGCACCTGGGCCCAGACTTCAATCTTAGCTCAGCCAGGCAGATGCTCCAACCTGGAGACTTTGAAAGTTGAGGGAGTGGCACAAAGTGGAAGCATAGTTAAACATTATTTAGGGGTAGCTGCTGTGAGGTCAAGAGTCCATCTCTACAGCAAAGGTAATAAGAAACAATGGAGTATGTGGCTCGGTACCCCTAGCTCAAGGGGTAGGGTGCTGGCCACATACATGGAGCTGCAGGGTTTGAACCTGGCCAGGGGCTGCTAAACAACAATGACAACTACAACAAAAAAAATATCCGGACTTTGTGATGGGTGCCTGTAGTCATAGCTACTTGGGAGACTGAGGCAAGAAAATCACTTGAGTCCAAGAGTTTGAGATTACTGTGAGCTGTGACACCAGGCACTCTATTGAGAGTGACATAGTGAGACTTTGTCTCAAACAAAAGAAACAGAAGAAACAATGGAATGTGGACATTGCAGCAGCAAGGTTCCAGCTGCAATAGATTGCCATGTTCTGTGTTGTGATCTTGGCTCTGCTTAGCCTTCCAAAATCCTAAGACTAGTTTTCTTTGTACAGACATCCTTTCAATACTTTCTTTTTCTGCTTATGTTGATAGATTGTCTCTTGCCGTGTGCAAAGAAGAATTCAACTGCTATAGCCTAAAACAAAATGATGGCAGTAAATATAAATGTATCAGTTATAACAATACAAATAAATGGATCAAAAATCCCTTTCAAAAGACAAAAGAAGTCTCAAGTTGAGTTTACAAATTTTTTTTTCAGATTCAAATTCATATTTACTTTATTTTATTTTTTGACATATTTCTTAATATTATTTTTTGGTCTAAATTTTTTTTATTAAATCATAGCTGTGTACATTAATGCAATCATGGGGTACAATGTGTTGGTTTTGTATACAATTTGAAATATTTTCATCAAACTGGTTAACATAGCTTTCATGGCATTTTCTTAGTTATTATGTTAAGACATTTATATTCTACATTTAGTAAGTTTCACCTGTACCCTTCTAAGATACACCATAGGTGTGGACCCACCAATTACTACAATTTTTAATGAAATTTGATTATGAGGAAGCTATCAAAAACAAAATAGCTCAGAAAGAGGAAAAGCAAAAAGGCTGGTAAAGATATATCAGGTAAATGCAAATAAAAGAAAGCAAAGACAGATTGTTAACAAAAATTCAAGTCAAATTTAAGAAAAAAGATTAAATGGGATGCAGAGGTTCCTGCCACATTTTTATTTTTAATCACATAAATTATTATTATAAGGCTGGATTATTATAAAAATTAAATCAATACAGAAATATGTGAAAAAATGTAAAGGTGTTTCCTTCTATTCTTCAACTAGTACTGCATTACTATAAGGTAATCTCTGATAAGTATTTGTTGTGTATAGTTCTAAAACTTTAGGCATGTGTATACCCACATATTCACAAACAAATGTATGACTTTGGGGATTTTGCTAAGTCATAGTTGTGGCCTTGTGATGTGTCATAGATGTGGCAGTTGAGGTGCACTTCTGACAGTTGGTGACAGCCTCTAGCCTCAGTACCGTCAAGCCTACTTCAGTATTAGAGCCAAGGCCATGCTCTCCCTGGGCGGCAGATGCCTAATCAGTGGGGAGAGAGGGGCTCCTAGGGTCTGGCCATTTCTGCCTAGGGCAGGACTCTGCTCTGAGCAGTCTTTGTACCAGATCTTTCTGCTCCCCTGGTTGAGGCCTTTCCAGAGCTGCAGCACAGCCTCAGGCTCTTCCTGCCCAAGCTCCCTTCCTTCCTCCTCTTCCTCCATGGGGTCACACCTAGAACATGGTTTGAAGGCTCTTCCCGCCTACTCCAGATCCCCCTCTTCTTTGTCTTTCATGAGCATACCTCCAGCTAATCTTCTGCGCATCTAACTCCATTTTGGCATCCAAAGGACACAAGAAAGTCGTTCATGAAACAAGGACTGAGAAGGGGTTTAAGACAGGATCGCTCACTGTTCCGCAGATATGAAAGACCCTATGTGGAGCCATCGATAGTCAGTGGCACAAAGTAGTGGTCCAAATACTAGAATTTTCACCAGTGGTGACTTGGAAGAACATCCCTGGGTGAGGAACATCCTAGCATTTTGAAGAGTTGTGGGGGGAAGCAGGCACACGAGATCAACGGGATTGACTGATTTTCACAGAGTTTTTTTTTTGTTTGTTTGTTTTATTGAATCATAGCTGTGTACAATAATTCAATCATGGGGTACAGTGTGCGGGCTTCAGATACAATCGGAGATATTTTCATCAACCTGATTGCGGTAACATTCAAGAGACTTTCTCATTACTATGTGAGAATATTTTTGATCCGTATTTAGAAGTTTTCTCCTGACCATTCAAATATACACCACTGGTGTGATCCTGCCCTTTATCCTCTCTCCCCCCACCCTCTCCCTCCTCTTCCCTCCCTCTCCCCTTTCCCCATCATCCCATGCCCTTTTGGCTATTTTGAAGAACGTTGTGAGAGCAGTGTATTTTTTTTTTTTTTTTGCAGTTTTTGGCTGGGGCTGGATTTGAACCCGCCACCTGCAGCATATGGGGCCAGCGTCCTACTCCTTTGAGCCACGGGTGCCACCCAAGTATTCTTTTTTTTTGAGACAGATCCTCAAGCTGTCACCCTGGATAGAGTGCTGAGGCATCACAGCTCACAGCAACCTCCAATTCCTGGGCTCAAGTGAGTCTCCTGCCTCCGCCTCCCAAGTAGCTGGGACTACAGGCGCTCGCCACAACGCCCAGCCATTTTTTGGTTGCAGCTGTCATTGTTGTTTGGCGGGCCTGGGCTGGATTCAAACCCACCAGCTCAGGTGTACGTGGCTGGCGCTTTAGCCCGTTGAGCCACAGGCGCTGAGCTGCAAGTATTCTTTTTTTTTAAGAGACAGGGTCTTGCTCTGTTGCCCAGGCTGGAATGCAGTGACACAATTATAACTCAATGGAAACCTTGAACTTCTGGGCTTGTAGGCATGAGCCACCGTGCCCAGCCAACAGTATATTTTTATGTGCATGAGTTTAAGTTATGTTGGGTAGGCCATTGTCTTAATTAGGACTTCACATTCTAGGTCTGATGAGCTTGAATCAGAAACACCACCGTTGAGAGATAGTCATTATGAATACTTCAGGGGTCTTTATCGCTGATCAACAACAGACATTTTTCTAATTAGCATAATCAGCAGACTGAAAGTTAGGTAAGTTTTTTTTGGGGGGTCATTTGTATGAGCTGCATTTATATTAAATTTTCAAAACTCACATAGGGATCAGAGCTAAGATTTGTTTTGATTCTCCTTACAATGTACAAAATGTCATTCAAATTGGTCAGATTTAATGATTTCTTTTTTCTTTTTTTAAAATTTCAGATTGATATGAGGGTACAAACGTTTAGGTTACATTGTTTTCATTTCTAAGGCAAAGTTCAAGTTCTACTTGAGCCCTTCACCCAGGGGCCTGCTGAACACCTAATGATTTATTATTTAATTTGGCCAAATACACATACAGCTCTTTAGAAGTGAGTTTTCAGAGGCAAAACTAACTTGTTAATAAGGATAATGGATGTGGAGACAGGTTTTCATTAGGGAAATTAATGGGATCTAAGATATGTGGATTGGTTGAACTATTTTGGAAGCTCTGTCTATTGTACACTGACACCTGTGAGCATTTAGATGGGAATGTGATTTGGCTGCAAAGCTTGACCCCAGTAGGGTATTATAGCCAAATGTACCTTTATTTATAAAATATTCATTATTAAATTTTACCAAATGTTTACAAAATATGTGTTGGCCACTTCTTTCTACACCCCCGAAGTCTTCTCTCTTTACTCATGGTGAACATGTTCCAAGATGCCTGCTGTTATACATATTTTGGAAGGAATATGTTGTTATACGTATTTTGCTGATGTATGGAGACTTATGGAACACCCTGTAGATCTGCCTCTGCCACTTTTTAAGAGGAGCATTTCTCAACTGGAGCTTAGGTTCTATGGACTCTGTAGGATTTGTTATAACACAAAGCGCTGGAACTGGGTGTGGCAACTAGCACTCTGCGGGGCCAATGCTGACTGTAATCTTTGCACTCTGAGAGGCCAATGCAAGTGTGGATTGCCTAAGCTCAGGAGTTCGAGACCAGCCTGAGCAAGACCGAGACCCTGCCTCTACTAAAAATAAAAAAAACTAGTCAGGTGTTGTGATGGGTGCCTATAGATTCAGTTACTTGGGAGGCTGAGGCAAAAGGATTGCTTGACTCCATGAGTTTGAGGTTGCTGTGAACTATGATGACATGCTATGCCTGGGTGACATAGTGAGACTCTGTCTCAAAAAAAAAAAAAAAAAAAAAAAAAAAAGAAGAGAAAAGAAAAGAAAAGAAAAGAAACAAACACAGAGAGTGCTGGGCCTCACTCTCAAAACGTCAAATTCATTTGGTTTGAGAGGGGTCTGATAATTTGCATTTCTAATCTGTTTCCAGGTAATGCTGATATTGCTGGTTCAGAGACCACACTTTGAGAATAACTGATTTGAAAGATTCTGGTTGCCTGGTACCATTGCCTGATGCAATGGTAACAGAACCCCAAAGCTGGAGCATTGTTGCATCTATCTCAAGGGAACACTTGATTCAAGATATGGCCAGATTTAACTTGTACCCTTGCAATATCTCCATCCAAACAACAAACAAAAAACATAAAGATACGGCCAGAGTCTTTAGCAGGACAGAAATCTGGGATTTTGTTGAATTTACAGAACAAGTTTTATGATTAGGATGTGTTGAACATACTTGGTAATTAAATATTCTTTTAATACATTACTGGTATGTTGGAGAATATAGTGTGAAACTTCTTTTTTTCTTCTTCTTCTTTTTTCTCTTTTTGAGACAGAGTCTTGTTCTGTTGCCCATGCTTGAGACTTCCTGTTATTGTAGTCTGGCTCAAGGGTGTGAGTGTGTGGCTCATTCTCCCCTGCTTCTAACCACTGATGGCTACAAGTATCTATCAAAACAAGAACTGGCTCAGGCACAGTGACTCCGGCCTGTAATCCTAGCACTTTGGGAGGCTGAGGATGGAGGATCACTTGAGGCCAAGAGTTCAAGACCAACCCGAGCAAAAGTAAGACTCTGTCTTTACTAATAATAGAAAAATTAGCCAGGCGAGGTGTGGTGGTGCATGCCTGTAGTCTCAGCTGTAGGGGAGGCTGAGACAGGAGGATCACTTGAGCCTAGGAGTTGGAGGCTGCAGTGAGTAATGATGATGCCACTGCTCTCTGGCCTGTATGACAGAGCATGATTTTGTCTCAAAAGGAAAAAAAAAGACAAACCAAAAAACCGAATAGGTCATTTTATCACTTCAGAAGAATATAAGTCCTGCTCACATCATCTTCCTGCTCTCATATCTCCTCTCTTTTTCTCTTTTTCTTCTCTTCTCTTCTCTTCTCTTCTCTTCTCTTCTCTTCTTTCTCTCTCTCTCTCTTTTCTTTTTTTTTCTTTTTAACTCAAGACAGATGTGGAATGTCCGGTTTATTCAAACTGGCTGTCAGAAGTACCATCATGGAGCAGGAAGTGAGTAGCTGGGTGTTGTGGGGCCAAGCAGGGCAGGGATGTCCAGATAACTGAGGGCAAAGAGAGGTCAGCAGGGTAGCAGGAGGAGCATGAGGGCCAGGCTGAGCAGGGACGCCCAGGCCCCACAGAGTCCCAGCCCACTCAGGGCCCCCCACTCATGGCCTCAGCATAGAACCTCACCACTTCCTCATTGGGGTTTGGGTCAAACCACATCTGCAATGGCCCTCCCTCAGCTGTAGTAACAAACTTTGTAAGAATGATTCCAGATTTCACTGCACTGAGCACCAGGTATGGGGAAGTCGAGATGGACGGGTGGCAGGCAGCTTTCACTGGGCACTGGTTAAACCTGAGGTCCAGTTCAGCCTTTGTGCCGGAGGCTCTTGCAGGTGTGGGAGGAGCGACAATCCTCCCGCCAGCGCTCACAGTCCTCTTTGCACAGGAGCACATTCTGGACCTGCTCTTTTCAAAAGCTCTGGTCCACCCACTGAATTCAGGGCCCCAAGTTAGGGGAGCACTGGTAGCGGCAGGTGTCCTGGCTGAAATGCTGTTTGCTGGCAGGCGCCATCATTCCACAGTGGTCCCAGCTGAAGTCATCCAGGTAGGAATCATCCTTGTGGGCTTCCTGGCTGGTGCTGGCGGCGCAGCAGGCGTCCTTCCTCCTTGGACTGCACTGATCACGCAAGTCATCCTTAGGCCCTGGCTTTTCCTTGTGGTGCTTGATGTCCACGAACATGTTGAGAAGCTCAGCCCTAACCCCAGTAGACCTGTGCCGAGCACCCCCTACCACAGCCACCCCCACTAGAAGGAGCAGCAGTTGTATTATCATCTGAGCCATGGCTGGTTTTGAAGGTAGAGCTGTGGTTAGTGGCCCCTTTTCTCTTTTTCACTTTATTCCGGCCCCACTGGCCTTTTTGCTATTCCTTGAATATGCCAGGCATGTTCCTGCCTCAGGGCCTTCATTCTGGCTGTTCTTGTTACCTCACGTATGTGCTTTCTCCAGATGGTGCATGGCTGATGCCTGGCATTCTTTAGGTTTCTGGACAACTATCACTTAAATCAATGACTTTCTTTAAGCATGTATAAAATAGCTCTTCCCACTTTCACTCATTATCATCTTATCCTGCTTTATTGTTCCTCTCAAGAATGGGAAAAAAGTATCCAACGTATTCAATACTACTATGAAGTCAATATATAAAAGTTGCTGTTACATATACCTTGTATGTTTCCCTGGACAATGTCATTGCAATGGATGTCCATTGAATTCATTTGGGTGTGCAAGTGGAATGCCTTTTTTTCTTCAGAACAATTGTCTGTAACCACTCGAGTTTCGATAGCTGTTAAGAAAAACAATAGGAAGGCTTAGCAACATTATAAGAAGTTTTAAAAATGTGTGTAATAGCCAGGTGCAGTGGCATGTGCCTGTAGTCCTAGGAGGCCAAGGCAGGGACCCAGGAATTCCAGTCCACCCTGGACAACATAGTGAGACCTCATCCCTGCTCTTCCCACAATGTACACAGCAACACGAATATCTCACATTTACTAAATGTCTAGGGTGTTCTAGGTACTTGGATAAGAGCCTTATATATGTCATTTATTTTTACTTTTATAGAGATAGAGTGTTGCTATGTTGCCCAGGCTGGTCATGAACTCTGGGTCTCAAGAGATCCTCCTGCCTTGGCTTCCCAGGGTGCTGGTGTGAGCTGCCACTCCTGGCCTTATGTCATCTTATAACTGCCTCCTATATCCCTGTAAAGGATCATTATACATGTACAGATGAGAATACTGAAGTTCAGAAGTTAGATGAGACTGTAACATCTGCAATCGAGTTTTAGTACATCGCTTTTGAAACAACAATTCTATTTATTCTCAGAAAACAATCACGGATGAGAGGCCAGATTTGACTACAAGACTGTTCACAACAGCATAGATAATAATGGTGAAAAATGGGATATGACCTAGACTTTCAAAAAGAAACACCTGATGGCTCGGTGCCTGTGGCTCAAGCGGCTAGGGCGCCAGCCACATACACCTGGGCTGGCGGGTTTGAATCCAGCCTGGGCCTGCCAAACAACAATGACAACTACAGCTAAAAAATAGCCAGGTGTTGTGGAGGGCGCCTGTAGTCCCAGCTACTTGGGAGGCTGAGGCAAGATAATTGCTTAAACCCAGGAGTTGGAGGTTGCTGTGAGCTGTGATGCCACAGCACTCTACCCAGGGCGACAGCTTGAGTCTCTGTCTCAAAAAAAAAAAAAAAGAAAAGAAAGAAACACCTGATTAAACAAGTGACGACATTGCCCCAAAATGGCAACCAGGCTTCCGATAAAAATAAAGTTATGAAAGAATCGTGATCAAGAAATAAACTTATGAAAAAACAAAGGTAACCATGTAAGGTAATGGATGTGTTAACTAACTTGTGTAATCATTTTACAACATCTGCATATTAAATCATTGCATTGTACACCTTAAA
>CAUYRH010062510.1:0-15973 GCA_963574655.1 Perodicticus potto | reverse complement strand
AAAGGCCTGAGTAGCCAATCCAATTCTGAAGGGGGAAATATATATAGAGAGAGGCTTCCCATTATCACAATATTTTTAGTTTTTCTTATTTATTTCTCTAGGTTATTCTAATCTTCACTTTATTTATTTCTGCCATAATTTTTGTTATTTCTTTCTTCTAACTTTAGGCTTGCCATGTTCTTCTTTTTCTAGTTTTTGAACAATAGTATTAGATTATTTGTTCAGATGCTTTAATGTTGGGTTTTAAACATATAATTTCATCTTAGTACTGCTTTTTCTGTATCCCATAATTTTTGGCATGATGTGTTTCATTTTCACTTGTTTTAAGATTTTCCATTTGACTTTCTCTTTGGCCTGATGGTTGTTCAAGAGGATGTTAACTCCCTGTATTTGTGAAAGTTTCCATTTTCCTATAGTTATTAATTTCTAGCTTCATTCCATTATGGTCAAAAATACCTGGAATGATTCAAACTTCTTTATATTTGTTAAAACTTGATTTTTGACCTATATTATCAATCCTAAAGAAAGTACCATGGGCACCTGAAAAGAATGTGTATTCTGCTCCATTTGGGCGAAATGTTCTCTATATTTCTGTTAGGTTCATTTTCTGTAAGGTGTTGTAAAATCTTGCTATTTTATTACGGATTTTCTGTCTGGGTGATCTGTACATCATTGTAGGTAGGGTACTGAAGTCTCCTACTATTATATTGCTGAATATTTGTCTTCATATTTGTCAATGTTTGCTTTGTATATTTAGATACTCTGATTTTTTTATTTATATATAATGTATATATTTAATATAGATTAATATTTATATTTGTTATATTTAACAATTTACCCCTTTATTATTGCATTTGCCTTGATGAATTGACCCTTTTACTTTTATGCAAGAGCTCTTTTGTCTGACAGTTTTTAAGCCTACTTTGTCTGACACGAGTATAGCCACTCTTGCTGTTTATTGTTACCATATTTATAAAATGTCTTTTTCCACTCATTCACTTTTACCCTATAGGTGTCTCTAAATCTAAAGTGTATATCTCATAGGTAGCATATAGTTGGATGTTGTGGTTTTATCCATGGGGCCACTCTATATATTTCTGATTTACATTTAAAGCAGTTATTGGTAGGTAAGGACTTATTGCCATGTTGTTAATTGTTTCCTATCTGCTTTGTTGTCTTGGTTCCTGTCTTGTTCCTTTTTTTGGGTGACTTGAATCTTTTCATGACATAATTTGATTCTTTCCTTGTTCTAACTTTTATCTATGTCTACAGTGAATTTTTACTTCATGGTTATAATGACACTTACATAAAATTTTTAATAATTATAACAGTTGATTTAAGCTGATAACAACTTCACATATACACAACTTATGGTTTTACTCTCACCACCCCCACACATTATGTTACTGATAAGAGAGTTTACTTCTTTAAATGTTGCATATCTATTAATAAAGTTTTATAGTCATAGTTATTTTTAATATCTTTTAATTTTGTATTGAAGGTTAAATATGATTTATACACAGCCATTATAGTAATAACTAAAATATCATCATGTTATTCAATATATAAAGTTCAATATGTTTACCTTTACTAGGGAGATTTCTATTTTTATATATTTTTATGTTGCTGTTTCTTGTCATGTCTTTCACCTTGAAGAACTCCCAGGATCACTTCTTGAAAGGCAGGTCCAGTGGTAAATGAACTCCTTCATTGTTTGTTTGTTTGGAAAAGTTTATATCTCTATTTTATTTTAAAGATAGTTTTAGGAAAATAGTTTTCTTTATTGACAGAGTTTTTCTTTCAGAATTTTGAATATATCATCCCAGATTTTTATCGCCTGCCAGGTTTCTGCTGAGAAATCTGCTGATAGTCTAATAGAGTTCTTTCGTATGTGACACGTTTTTCTTCTCTTGCTGCTGATAAAGTTCTCTTTGACTTTTGATAATTTGATTGTAACATGTCTCTGTTTAAATAACTTAGTACTCTATTTTTGGAGTGCTTTTGACTTCACAAATCTTAATGACCATTGCTTCTACCCCATTTGGGAAATTGTCAGCCATTATTTTTTTAAATATACTTTCTGTTCCTTTCACCTTCTTTTACTCCCATAATGGTACATTAATTAACTAAATGGTATCCCATAAGTTTCATAAGCCTTGTCAATTATTTTTCATTCATTTTATCTTTTTGTTCCTCTTCCTGTATAATTTTAATTGCCAAGTCTTTGATTTCACTGATTCTTTTTTTTGATTGAGTTTTCCATTGAAACACTCCATTAAATTTTTCACTTCAGCCATTGTATTATTTAGCTACAGAATTTTCTCATTTTTTTAGTTTCTATCTCTTTGTTAAACTTCTAATTTTGTTTATTTTTTTTCCTGGTTTCTTATAGTTGTTTATCTGTATTTTCTTGCATCTCAGCCAGCTTCTTTAAAAGTATTCTGAATTTTTTGTCAGGAAGGTCATAAACCTATGTTTCTTTAGGGTCCGTTCTAGAGATTTATTCTTTTTCTTTGGCAGTGTCATGTTTTCCTTATTACTTGTCATCATTGTGGCTTTGCACTGGTATCACCCATGGAATAGGAGATGCAAGTGATGTGAAACTACTCTTCTTGGTGTTTTCAGTGTACCTTTTCTTCTTGCTGTTGTCTATTGAAGTGCTATAAGCTTCTATCTAAATTCTAAACCTTTCCTGAAAACATTTTTATTCATGGATGATTGTCAATTGGTGTTTTTGTAAGGGGGATGTGAGCTAAAACTTCCTGTTTGCCCATATTGCTGGTGTTATTTCTGTAACCACTTTGAAATTCAATTTAGAACATGACTTTTCCTTACAAAAAATCTTTCAATAATGTTAACACTATTGCAAAAGTCCATCGTTTGACTTACAATATCTGGTATGATTTTGCTCCAGTGTATTTCACTATACTTATCTCCTAACCTTCTTTCATCTGATCTCAGACTTTCAAAAATATAGCAGCTTTTTTCTTCACTTTTTCAAATGAGTCATATTTCCTTTCACCTTAAAAAGATCATATATTCTGTTGCTTGCATGTTAGTAGTTTCCTATTCCACCCATCTCTATCAAATAAACTCCTAGTAATCTCAGTGTCTCATTACAAATCATAGTACATGTTGTACATACTCAATAAATATGATTGAATTAATGAATAAATGGATGAATGAATAAAATTTCCTCTAAAATTAATTAATTGTTCCTGTTATTTTTCTCTCCATGTAGTTTATGATTTTGGTGATACTTATCAATATTATAATTAAATAATCAGTGGTGAAATTAGCTGTAACATGTCTGCCACACCTGCTAGATTAGAAGCCCTATAAATGCAGGGGCCATGTTATTTCTGATATTATCATAGTTTGAATAAATATTTGTTCAAGGAAGTAGATCAACCACAGAATAAAGATAAAGCTTTTATAATAAAGAATCCAACATGACACATAGACACAATTTAGCAAAGCTAGAAAAACCCCAACTCTGCAGACATTTGCTAAGAGTGTTGTTATACCAAAGTTATGAGATGGAAGAATATCTGATACATTTCTAACTTAATTTTTAAAATAATTTATTACCTAATAATATAAAATTTGTACTGAGAAATATGGTTCTCCTAACCTGGTTATATTCATTTATAACATTAAAATCTGGTTAGTAAACTAGAAACTTGTGCATCATATGTGAGAATGGCCATGTCAGGACTGAATCTTTATTTCTTCCCTAACATGTTGAAAACCCTTCATATAATAGAATGTGTTAAATGAGGCCTTTTTCTTTTGACTGAAGCCTCATAAGTGAGAATAACAGGTGACAATATAGGTGCTAGACATATTTACAGGACTTACTATAATAGTAAAACTGGTTATGTGACCCTTACCCCTTAACCCTCAGCCGATATGTAAGAAAATGCCAAACTGATGGGAGAAAAATTTTGAAGTTTGTTTTTTAGTTAAGAGCAAAATTTCTGTCTCAAATCAAGTTAGGAAAATCTTAGAAAGCCACCATAAAGTGAGAATCTTGGCCTGAAGGACAGCCCGATGTCTGACCTTCTTGTTGGAAACCTGTTAAGTTGAATAAATCTGAAGAGTTATCTCATATGGTACCAAAACAAATAAATATGGGAGACATTGATCTGTCTTCCAAGGAGTATAAGTGTAGGGTAGCAAAAAAGTTGATGCTATTGGATTGTCTGAACTAATGTATTAGGTCAGACTGCCTAAGACAGAAGACTGGAGAAAAAGGCCACAACAGGAATAATCAGCACATAGAGAACTGAGTGGAACAAAGATACTTTCATCACTTCCTCTAAAAACAGCCATATTGTAGCCATATTGTGAGGTCCCGCTCAACACACACACACAATAAGAAGATAGCCTACTATGACAATATCACCCCAGGAGAATAGTCTTGTCCTATTGACTCCCCCAAACTAAAGCTGAATGGAAGTTAAAAAATGATCAGATAATGTGGTATCAAAGATTCCCCAGGGAAAAGTGATGAACCCATAATTGTACTCTAATAGAGAAATAGCATTTGAGCATTTGCTCCCCAGAGAGGGAATCAATGCTAAATATTAACAGCACGGCTCAAGTAAGACCCTTTCTTTTCTGTCTCTTTTTGCTCCTGTCCTGGAGTAAAACAGAAGTAGCTTGATGTATGGGAGGAAATTTGAAAGAACAAGAGCTAGAAACAGTGTAAGAAAAGACCGTAGTCACCTTCTCCACAAGGTTTCTAAGTTTATAGGGGAATGAAGATGAGAAGAAACATTGAGTTAAGAAACTACAGTTTTATATTAGATTCTGATTAATACTTTTGTTTCCTGAAATATTTAATTTTAATTCATAAGACTAAGCAAACAATATCTTTCTGCCATACCATAGAGGATTTTGGAATTAAATTTTAATAGGGCTTGATTGAAGTTATTCTCTGATCACCCTACTCGATACCACCATCTAAATAAACCAACTGCCTGACATTAAGAGAATTTTCCAACTTTCAGTACTAAATTTCTATCTTTCCTTTTTTTCTCTTCCCTTTCTTCCCCTCTCTCCCTTCTCACTGTCTCTGTATGTGGAAGTTAGGAAGCAGACATGCAATGCAGGCAGTAATGATCTTATATCCTACTCAGTGTTTTTAATTGGATGCAAATGGTGGAAAGACAAGTTTCTATTCAGAAGAATCAATTTTGTTAAAGGGAGCAGGAGAGATATGCAACCTTTAGAGGAAATAGTGGCCAAAGTCCTAGAGAAAAAGTACAATTCTCAGTATCACATGTACAAACTTAGCCATTGTGTGTGTGTGCCTGATAGTATAGGTATTATACTTTTCAACTGGACTAGCCCAATATAATTATTTTTGTCTACCTGGCCTCTATGCATAATAATCTGATAATTCTAGAGAAATAGAACTATGTAGCATCCTTTAATTAATTTATATTCTCATTATTTCCATGGTTTACAACTGAGAATTCTGATAAACACAGAAAAATGGAAGGATCATTTAGATATCTGTCCTACATTTAGGAAATAAAATGCTGTTTATATCATGTATGTATGGCCCTAAAGTCAGAATCTTTCAAAGGGAAATAATTCAAGATAATTTGATGAATCTCTGACCAATTTAATAAGTGTAGAGAAAACTGAAAGGCAACAATGATCTCAGCAGAGGAAAAGACCTAAGGACACTTAGCCACTATGAAAAATCAGATAGAGAAGAACATAGCTATTCACTAAAACATATAAATGCTATATTAAAAAGAAACAAATAAAAATATTCCAGAGACAGAGATACAGACAGTGAGAATGGAGAGAGAAGAAGGGAGGGAAGAGGTAAAAAGGAAAGATAGAAACCAAAGAGGCAGAAAAAAGAGAATACTCAAAATCAAAATAGAAGCCATCTATGGTGGTAGCAGAAACAGATAATTTGTTGTCTGTCATTTATTTTTTGTTAATATCCTTTTTAAAAAGTTTATAATATTATGTTATAATATTATAGTTCTGTTCAAATGAATTTTTGTTTTTGAATAGTTTGAGTCAAAGTTTCAAATGGGCCCATCAGTATATGGTATGTATTGTACCTGTTTGGTGTGAATTTACCCCTTCCCTCCTTCCTGTCCTACCTGATTGCTTTCTGTTGAGTTTTACTACCAAATGGGCACATGGGTGTAGATCAGTTAGTTTCAATTTAATAGTGAGTACATATGGTATTTGTTTTGCCATTCTTTTGATACTTCACTTAGACGAGTAGTCTCTAATTCTACCCAGGTTTTTATAAAAGGTATGAGTTCACCAATTTTTTTTTAATGGCTGAGTGGTACTCCATGGTGTACATAAACCACAGTTTACTCATTCATGCATGTATTGGTGGGCACTTGGGTTGATTCCATATCTTTGCAACTGTGAATTGTGTTGCAGTAAACATTCAAGTGCATGTAGATTTGGATTTTTTTAATGATTGCCAGGAAATGTTGAGTGTGGTGAACCAGTAGGTGAGAATTGGTATCTGAAACAGTTTCATAGATTCTACCAGAAGACATGGGACTCCTATATCAGAAACTCCTGAGTGTGAGACATGGCCCAGCAAGTAGCAGGGAATTAAGGTTTGCACTGACTCACCTTGACTCACAAGTACCGTGGTGCAATATAGAAACAGGCACAGCTGGATCCTGTGCACACTGTATGCTTGAGTCACAGCTAAGAAACCCCTATAATAAGCCTCAGATTTTATAAGGGGCTGCTAGCTTGCTTGTGTATATTTTGCCCTGAGGGAAGGCATCTTTATAATCAATTCAAGAAGCAATTTGTCTTTTTTCCATGAGTGAGGTACTGCTTCTATCTTTTGAGGTTGTTTGTTGTTAAAAAAATTAAAAACCAGAAAACACCACTTTGTGAAAAGATAATTTTGAACAAGGCTAGTAATGTATCTTTCCAGAAGATGTGTAGGAACACGACATGAAGAATTTTCTCCCCACAATATTCAGAAGCCACAGAAAACTAACTCATCCATCATCTTACTTCAGTCATTTTGCAACAACAAACTCTGTCACTTTGAGGTTGATAGTGGCAGTTATAAAAAGTTTTCCGATTGACCCAGGAATGCAGCATAGAGCAGATAGTCCAATTTGGGTAAATGATAAAAGAGGCACCCATCAGAAACTAAAATTCTACTTATGTTAGACACAACTAAAGAGAGAAGTAGGAAATCAGAAAATATAGTTTAGGATAAAGTAACAAAGAATATTTAAAGATTAAAAATACAGCAGGAAAATAGTGGTAGAATAAAAATGTCTAATATACCAATAAAGGGGAAAAATAGAATCAGTGGAAAATAGGCAATATTTAAAGAGGTAATAATTAAAATTTTCCTAAAAAGATGGAAAGCCTTAAATTTTAAAAAAGATACAATAGAAACAAACTTTAAGTTTTTCAGTTTTACAATGAAAACATGGAATACTAAAGAGGAAAAATAATCTTGAAGAATATGAGAGACAAAATATAATAAATTCTTTAGAATCCAGAGATAGATATAGTAATAGTTTCAGATTATATCCAGCCAGCTATGGTAGCTCACACTTAAAATCCTACCACGTTGGAAGGCTAATGCAGGTGAGCTCAGGAGTTGAAGACTACCCTGAATAAGAGCAAGACCCTGTCTCTACTAAAAAATAATGAGGCATTATGGTACGCGCCTGCAATCTCAGCTACTTGGGAGACTGAGGCAAAAGGATCACATAAACCAAGAGTTCAAGATTGCTGTGAGCTATGATGCCACAGCACTCTACCCAGGGCAACAAAGTGGGACTCTGTCTCAAAAAAAAGAAAAAAAAATAGAATATTATATCCACCAAAATGTCATGGAATCATAATAACAAATATCTTCAAACAAAGAATAAAAATATTCCTTATTCATAAACTATTTCTGAGAGGTTTACTTTAGTTGCAGGAAAATTAAAACCTGAATAATGAATATAATATGCTAAGTAATGGTAAACAAATGAATCAATAGATTAGTTTGGTTAATGTAAGTAAGTATTGACTATGATAAAAACAGAAGAAAAAAAATCTAATTTTGATAGTTTTCAAAAAATATTCAAATGAATGTCTCACCCAAAAACATGAATAATATAGCAGATCTTGTAGTTTTCAGCCGAAACATTTTAAGTTCTTCTGCTTGTTGGGATGGTGGATAGAAATTGTGGTAAGTTATTGTTCTAATATGTAAGCTTCAAACATACGAGAAGTTTATACATGCAGTTTTTACCTGTAATAACCATCGCCCTAAAGGAAAGTCTGCCATGTATTTTGTTTGTTTTGTTTTTTAATCACTGTGGTTTAATTTGTTTTTTGTTTTTTCTCTTTACAATAAACTTTTTAACTGTTAACATTTTTACATTTTTATATCTATTGCACAGATAGCAGAAATGTTTTCCATATGCTCCACACCTAGTTCCTTCATTATTCACATCTTTACTTAGTATAATACGTTTTTCATAGTAATGAGTATTGATACATTACTATTTTAATCTATACTTCTATTTTCTTAGTTTTTGCCAATGTTTTTTCTCTTTCAGTGTCCCATCTAGGATACCACATTAAATTTAGTAGTCATCTCTTGTCAGATGCTGTGACAATTTCTCACCATTTCCTTGTTCTGATGCTCTTAATAGTTTTGAGAAGTATTGATCATGTTCTGGCATTTCAATGTGCATTAAAATAACCTGGAAGAGATTCTAAACTACAGATTGCTAGGCCACACCCCGAAATTTCTGTTTCAGTATCTGTGGAGGCAAACTAGTGTGTTTCTAACTAGTTCCCAGGTGATGTTTATTCTACTGCTCTGGGAATCACAATTTGGAAACCACTGCAATAAAGGCTCAAAACTCATGATTTGAAAAATACTGTATAAAAAATTTTAAAAATTGAACTGTGTTGTACTAAAACTCCAAACAGTTGTTCAGCACATTTTCCAGGTTTATACATTTAAAAATGACAGATCAATTAATTATCTTCTGACTACCAAAAAGGTATTGGCCCAACCATACCATACCATCTCCTTTGAATCACTGTAAAAATGACTGTTCTACGAGATCTATTCAAATTTGGAAAGAGCTATGAATTCCACATGCATACAGAAACTAGAGAACAAATGAAAAGAGATAATTGAGATATTCTATACACTGAATGAGTGGCCGACCTGAACTATATTTCTGAGATCTGAAGCCTTTCAAAATCTAAGAATGCAAGCAAGACAAAACTAATAGAGATAGTCTATGAAAAGGAATAGGGTTCCCATTGGGCTTTCAGTCCGGCAAGAGGAATTAATTAAGAAAACTGAATCTGAATTTGCTAGACTTGAAAAACTATTGATAATCAATAGATCAAAACAGGAAGAGCTTTTAACCAAAGGGAGAAGTCTGGAGGCTAAAATGACACGTAAGTTTTGAAATACAATTAGCGAGTACAAAACCAAGAAATATGACTAATAAAAAGAAACCTGCAAAACCAGCATAATGCAAACTTCTGTGGTGGCAATTATAATATGGCTCCAGAAGTTAAAATATTTAACGATTATAATTAGAGATGGCAAACTAGAGTTCATTGCACTGATACCTTGCCTAATGTCCATGTACTGAGCAAGCTTTGTGGCTACATTTAGGCCTGTGAGACCAAAACTACATAGCTCACTATGCCACACTGTGTTAATGAATAGTTGTGTCAATATCTCATATGATAAATTTTTGTGCAAAGCAGGACCTGCTTTTTAGTTAAATAGGATATTCTTAGTAACAATGCTCAGAAACAATAGGCAACTCTTAGCCTAGGACTGTTTGCCCATGTCATAATGGGACAATCCAGACGATGACTTAGTTGCTGCTGAAGACAAAGCCACATCTGCTGTATCACTCTGTTTTGAGACTTTTCCTCTAAGCTACTCAAATGTACCTGAACTCAACACAATGTGACTTTTATTTTTACCATTTACATGTATTTGCTCTTCTGCATTCTAAAAACTGCGTCATCCTTTTTCTAACTTCATGCTTCCTGACACTTACCCACTTTTTTCCCCATTCTTTTTTTTTTGTTTGTTTGTTTCCTGTCATTTGGCACAGTGGATTTGAGCGCATTCTCCATCACTGCCTGCCAGCTGGAACTGTCCTTCACTGTCTAACCCTTCAGATCCCTACTTCTTCATGAAACACATTGTGGAGTCTAATTACAGTGGGTGCTGCTCTGCTGTATGTTGTCTAACATTTTACTTTGTGCCTGAGAGAGCTATTTTTTCTAGCGGGCACAGAATCTTTGGGAATTGGTAGCTCCCAGCGAGGGTCAGTAGGCAGCACGAAGAACAGATGACAGCCTGCAATACCTCCTTCGCATTTCTGTAAAGAGATTTGACATTTGCAAAGTACTGCATGTTGTCTTTCCCTACAAATCGCTGAAGACTTCATAAAAATAAAAGGCTTAATGATGATTCCTTCATATTTGATATGCTTTTAAAAGTGCAACATAGGTGTTCTTGTTTAACCTGAAGGAGGTCCCCTGGCAGGTATGGTGGAACCATCTGTAAGAATATCTGGATGTGGGAATAATACATGTCAGAGAATCCTTTCTTAGGATCTGCAGTGGTGATACTGAAGCTGAGAATTGCCAATCAGGGCAGGCCTGTCTACTCCTCAGAATAAATACATCTTTTTCTATAGTACTCTTAAATTTAGATCTAATAGAATCAGGTAGCATTGAAACTACCCAAGAGTTCATTATTCTTCCCCATTTTCAAATTTGAAAGCAAACTGAATTCCATCCTTAAATAAGGGAGAGAAACTCCCTGTAATGATACAGATAACCTGGAAATAAAAATTCAAACAAGTACCCAGAGTTAATCCACCCTACGCTCTTTTAAATTGCATATAAAATCTGTGTGCATTAGTAATAAGTGACTTGACTTTAGTAATACTGATTATTTTTAATATTCTGGTCTGCATACATCTGGTCTAAATACATCTGTACTGTACATCCGATTAACTTTTTATAGTAAATAATTTAAGTGGGGAAAAAGTTAATCAATAATAAGTAAAATGAGCGTTAATGACATTTTAAAATAAAACTCAAGGACAGTTGTGATGTAAATCAAGTCTCACTGCTTTCTCGGGTCATATAGAGAGCAAGCAAAGGTTGCTAAATAAGTAATATTGGATTTGATAGGACAGGAGAGAAATGACTATAGGTGTGTGGATGGGAGAAATAGCCATCACAAAGGCTTTTTTATCCAGGGTAGATATTGCCACAAAGAGTTTTAAAGAAAGAATGGTGCTTCCATTCTCCTGCTGCCTGTCCCAGACAGTTTGTATCTAAACAACTGTCACCACAGTTAGGGGCCTGGATAAATGACAAATGTAGGGAATCTTTTTTTTAAAAGGCTGTTGGTTAAAAAAAAAATAGTCATAAGTCACAATTTTTTATTTAAATTGTCGCATTTTTCAAAATGTCAGAAAGTTCCTAGAATTTAATAGATAAATATGAAATGCATCCTACAAAGAAGAAGCATATAAAGAAGTCAATTTAGAATAAAAACAGTCTGAACATCTATGTACTCATCATCCAGTTTAAAAAATAGACTGCTGGGTACACATATACCTTAAATGTTTCTTATTTCCCTTCATGACTGCATGACACTCTTTCCCTCAATGTTGACCTGTTTTGCTTTTTTGGTTTTATCGTGCCAAAAATATATTATGTGGCTTACTCATTTTTGAATTTTATATTGGTATACTCGTGCTATATATATATTGTTTTGTGACTTTTTTGTGTTTTTATGATTCATTCATGTTGATGCTTACACTTGTAACTTATTTTTACTGCTGTATACCATTGAGTGACAGACTGCATTCTTTTAAATACATTCTATTGTTAATAGATATTTTGGGGATTCTTCCAGTTTTTCAAATATAATTTTTCCACCATTTTTTAAAAATATGCCAAACCTCCCCAAAGTTGAAATTATAGTACACTATACCCTCCACCTAAAATAACCATGTTTTTAACATTTCACATGTTTATGTTCACATATGCTCTCTCTCTTCCTCCATATTAAAAGTTGTGGGATACAAAAAAATTTGTGTTTCCAGCTATATTTACAGCTCTCAGATTCCAGCAAGAATTACAATACACTGTCATGTACCTTTAGTCTCCTTTTCAAATATTTATTTTTGTATTTTAGTCTCCTTTAATCTAGGTAAGTTGCCCAGTCTTTTGGAGACTGTCACCTAATTCTAATTTTGTTGATGGCTTCTCCTGTTCACACTTTAGGTTAAAAATCTTTGTAAGAAATACTATGTAGGTGACTCTGTGTCCCATCTAGTGTATCAGGTAAGAAGTCCTGTGGCATCATTTTATCACATTATAGTGATGTTAAATCTGGTATTTTTGGTTAAGTTATTGCCCACCAGATTTCTACACTGTAGGAGTACTTGCTCTCTTTACAATTAGTAACTACTCTGAAGTCATAGTTGAAAGCTGCGTAAATACCTGATTCCCTAATGATATTTTGCTCAGTGTGTTAGCATTATTTGATGATGACTATTTTTTCCATATTATGTATTTATAAAATAGGGATTCTTCTATTTCTATTATTAATTTTGGATTTAGTAGTTAGCATTCTTCTACAGAAAAAGAATACTTTCCCTTTTTCACTCCCCTTCTTTTAAATTTAATTCTATAATGCACATGTATTAATCAAGATAAAATTGTCAGAACTATGGAAATACAAAGTAGAAGGGAAAATAATAGATTAAAAATCCATATGTCTTGAAAAATTCACTTAACAAATATAAATATGAAAGCACCTCATGTTATAGGCTCAACATGTACAACCCCAAACTCATAGAACTAAAAAGAGAAATATGGAAATCCACAATGACTGTGGATGACTGACAAAAGAGGCGGACAAAATATCAGTAGAGATAAAGGGTCTGACAATACATAGAAAATTTGATTTAAAGGAATAAATCACTTTTGACTGAATACACTAAGCATTATAAGGTACACATTATTTGGAAGTGTACATGACAAGTTTAACAAAATTGGGCCATACAATGGCCACAAACCAACAAATCTCAAAAAATCTCAAAAAAAGACTGACGTCATACAACCTATATTATCTGATCACAAGAGAATTAGGCCAGATGGAAATAGCATAGATGTAATTAAGAAGTTAAATTCACTTTTAAACAACACATTACAACAAAAAAATTATGTATTACAAGAAAGAGAAAGGCTGAAAATCAGTGAGCTAAATTATCCATTTGAAGGAGTTAAAAAGAGAAGAGCAAAACAAATGCTAAAGAAAATCAAAAGATTGTCTATTTGCTTTGGTTGTTGCCTTAGCTGTACAGAAGCTTTTCAGTTTCATTAAGTCCCATTTGTTTATTTTTGTTGTTGCAACTGCCGTGGAAGTTTTCCTCATAAAGTCCTTCCCCAGGCCATAGTTTCCAGTGTTTTCCCTACACTTTTTTTTTGAGGATTTTAATTGTTGCATCCCTTAGAATAAAGTCTTTTATCCATCTTGAATTATTTTTTGTGAGTGGAGAAAGGTGTGGGTCCAGTTTCAGTTTTTTACATGTAGATATCAGCTTCTCCCCACACCATTTATTGAATAGGGAGTCTTTCCCCCAGTGTATGTTCTTGTTTGGTTTATCAAAGATTAGGTGACTGTAAGATGTTTGTTTCATCTCTTGGTTTTATATTCAGTTCCAAATGTCTATGTATCTATTTTTGTGCCAATACCATGCTGTTTTGATCACTATGGCCTTATAGTACAGCCTAACGTTGGGTAGGATGATCCCCTCCCCTCGGCTTTGTTTTTATTACTAAGAATTGCCGTGGCTACAAGGTTTTGTTGTTGTTGTTGTTCCATACAAACAAAGAATTATTTTTTTCCAAGTCTTGAAAGTACAATGTTGGTGTTTTAATAGGGGTAGCGTTGACTCTATAGATTACCTTGGGAAGTACAGATATTTTAACAATGTTGATTCTTCTCAGCCATGAGCATGGTATGTTCTTCCATTTGTTAATAACTTCCCACTATTTCTTTTCTTAGGGGTTCATAGTTTTCTTTATGAAGTTCCTTCACCTCTTTTGTGAGGTGTATTCCTAGGTATTTCATTTTCTTTAAAGCTACTGAGAAGGGTTAGAAAAAGGATATTTGCATATTTTGATTTAGACAAAAGCTTGATAACTAGGATCTATAGAGAATGCAAATTAATAAACATAAAAAGAGCCAACAATCCCTTAGACTACTGGTGCAAGAGATGAATAGAACCTTCGCTAAAGAACATTAGATGACGGAGGCGAAGGCCTCCTGGGACAGTGACCCCATTGGAGCCCAAACTGGACTCAGGGTGCCTGGGGCAAATTCTCATGGCTCCAGCTTGTGTCATCACCCCTCAAGAGCCCCAGGTTTGCCTTATAGTGGAGCGCCAGGAGATAAAATTTCTTTTGGACACTGGAGCAACCTTTTCGGTTCTTCTCTCTAACCCTGGTCTTTTTTCTCCCAAATCCATAACTATACAGGGGGTGTCTGGAAAACTGGTTACCAAATTTTTCTCACAGCCTTTAAGCTGCAATTGGGATGACTTGCTGTTCTCTCATGCCTCCGTAATCATGCCTGGAAGTCCTGCTCCCCTTTTGGGGAGGGACATACTAACTTAAACAGGAACTTTTCCCTCCTAGAAATCTAGTCATGATCAAAACTCTCCCCTCTAATTCACCTTCCCTAACCCCAACTTGGGAAGTCCCCTTTCCTGTTATCTTGTCTTCTTCTACAGCTGTTAAAGTTATAGGAGTCAATTCCTGCATACATCATTCACAAGTAAAATCTTGGAACCCTCCATCTTCTATGGAGGCAGACAATGAAGTCAGCCAACCACAGACCACCTACACTTGTGAGCCAAAAGAAAGTTTGAAGTTATCATTTAGGAAACAGCAAGAAAAATCCTAAAATAGTTCTCTTTTAGCATCACTGAGTAAGTGCTACTGACCTGACGCTGTTCTATCTTTGCCTACTACTGATTACACTAATCAGATTTATGTTTTCCAGAAATGTCATCAAGCCAGATGCAATAAAGACGGTTCCAGTCCATGAACCCCTGTATCACTCTCCCTCTGGAGAAACCCTAACTGCCCCCTTCTATCATCACCCGATTCAGCAGGAAGCAGTTAGATCCAGTCTTCGCCCTTTTCCCCTAACAGCAGTTAGAGTTTCTACTGGGAGAGGGAGAATTGATGCAGGACTTTTGGTACCCTAGCCAGCTCAGTGGAGCTGGCGGACCTGCCGCCTCCTCCTTGGTGGTATCGGTGCTGCGGCAGCCAGCTGAAGAACCAGCAGGCTGGATGATAGGCAAGGAGTGGGACCTCCAACCCCCACCAGAGGCTCCAATAGCCAAAAAGGCCGGAGAACTGCCGAGCAGACACCTGTGCCTTGGTGTCTCCTTCACTTTACACTTAGGACTAAATGTGAAACCCCCATTTCCTATTCCTAGGTCAATTTCATGTGAATTTCCTAGGCCTCAATTCCATGAATGGACTGTGTCCATTCATTGATACATTCATTCACTTTGCCCCTGCCGAAGGGACTGTGTTCGTTGATACACTCATTCACCTTGCCCCCCATGGAAGGAACTGTGTTCATTCGTTTCCTGGCCAAGGAACCCATACACCTATATATACCCCGAGACTAAAAGCCTAAAGGGGCAGACGGGGAAAGACCAGGAGAGAAACGGAGAGAGCTTTTCTCTTCCCACTTGAGTTCTCTCTCTCTACCAGGAGCTTTAGTGTTTTCTGTATTCTTTTCTGTAAATAAATTCTGTCTTACCACAGGAAAAGAAAAGAAAAGAAAAGAAAATGCCATGAAGGCTATATTGAACAGTTTGATGAAAACATTTCAGATTGTATATGAAACCAG